>JAXIUT010000009.1:8051195-8065491 GCA_035586675.1 Eurytoma californica | reverse complement strand
TTTACTTCAATTAAAGTAATATTTACTTGAATCAACTGAAATTTACTTAAATAAAGTAAAATTTCTTTAGTAACAATGAGATTTTTTGTCAGTGCTAACAAACGCAACCCGAGAAATGCTTGTGTAACTACAATGAAAACGCTGCGCCTAATTTGTTATAAACAAAACATATTATTCTATCATATTTAATGGAAAGAAACAAATTAGTGCAGACCATCAATTATTCTATCTACCTTCTCCACGTGTTTCTTGGTATCATAGACAACTGCGGCTCTAAACATCAGACATATAATATACATAAGTGCAAACAATTTGATTAATGAAACTGAACTTTTTTTTGTATTCTTTAATATCGTTAGCAAAATTAATAGAAATTTCGGATAACGTCGATTTCCTATGGCGATAATTTAAACTGATACATCTATATTTGCTTTAAGTTACATGTTGCATGCAAGCTTCGAATTAAGCTGTATAGAGCTTCGTTAACTCTTCTACATCTCTGAGGAGTTTAATTAAACAATTTTTTTAGTCACCTCCGACTTACTATTGCTACGTGAGAAAAAATTACAGAAAATTTTTGTTTTAATTCATTGTGTAATAGCAACTAAGAAATTCCACGAATAAAATGGCTGCAGTAGTATATGAAAATCACTTCTGCAATTGTATACGACTTTTATTGTAATTATCCATATCAATCAATAATGTTGAGTTAATTTATACACTTAAAATATTTTTATTTCTA
This sequence comes from Eurytoma californica, assembly GCA_035586675.1. Taxonomy (NCBI): domain Eukaryota; kingdom Metazoa; phylum Arthropoda; class Insecta; order Hymenoptera; family Eurytomidae; genus Eurytoma; species Eurytoma californica. The sequence continues at coordinate 8,064,749 of JAXIUT010000009.1, read as the reverse complement.
TTTTTTTTATAAATAATATATTTAAATTTCAAATTATTTAACGATCATTTTTTTTAAATATATAATTTACGTATCATGTGTAATTATGTGTAATTGATACCAGGTGCCGGTTTTCAAAAATCGCAAAAAAATGTAATTATTTTATTTTGAAAAAATTGGTGCAGCAAAAATAACGGTTTTCATGATAATAATTTAGAGAATTAAATGTCTAAAAAAATCCTCTTCGAAATTATTTTTTTTTTTATCGATTTAATAAAACAACATTAAAATGAACATATTATACTCAAAATGATAAATATATACGGAAGTGTTTTTTATATGTACAATATTCGGTGTATTTTTTTAGTTTAAAATGTATTCAACGCTTAAATTTCCCTAAGTGCAATATTCAATTTGAATCATCAGTTTAGCCCAGATCTGCGTAGGATCAACCCGCGAGTTTATTCAACTCGGATAAAAGTAATTTTATCTTTATTTATAAATTAATGTTCACAAAAGACAGATAGCGGAAAAGTTCCGATCGTCCAGTATGGGTCGAACAAGCCTCCTTGTTTATTTCACTCGCGTATCTCGACAGTATACTATCGTCGTCGGTACGTGACAAAGATCGCTATCGATGCGTTTTAAAATAAACTGAATAGGGTACTCGTAATTTTTTTTACTCCGCCGGCGGCAATGATATATTTGTTGTATTAGAAATTATCAGTTGTTATATCAATGTAATCTTAAATATTCAAAATGTTTCCGATGTTGATTGTAACGAATGACCATGAGGATACATTGCTAAAAATGACAGAAATATGATCCACAATCTTTATAGTCTTCTTAGATTTATTATTATTATTTAATGAATTACGCATTTCAAATTCATATTTACTTTTTAATTATTAAATTTTCGTAAAATTATAAATAAATTTATTTTGCATTTATATCCTACTATATAAAAACTATTCACTTTGTTATTCTTATTAAAGAAAACAATATTTACGCATTTATTATCGCCATAAAATTATTATAACTATATATTGATAATAATACGATAGCATTTCCATATATAAAAGGGAGATCCATATATAATCCATAATCCATCCATCCATCCATATATAAAAGGGAGATGGCGATAAATCGAACGTAGAGCCAATTCAGAGCGTTATCAAAAAATTCATTGGTCGATACAACGGAAAGGAAAGAAAAAGAAACGGAATAAAGTTAGAGAAGCAGCCAATTTCAGAGTCCAGCGACAAAATAATCTATGCGCGCGGAACGCGCGCTAATCAACTTTCTAGTCACAGTAAACATCATAAAAATGGTGTCAGAGGTCCTTTAATATTAAATACAAGTAATCAGACGCGGTTGTTTTCATTGTAACGAGAGATAAAAAAATGACTTTTCTTTATAGTGAACTCCCTGAAATCTATTTAATAATCTGATGCGGGTATTTTAGAATTAGAAAGATAAAAGTTGTAATGAAAAGAATAAAGAAATTAATTTTGCATAAAAATCGTTAATATGTATTAGGTTAATCATGACCAATTTCTGTTTTAATACAAAATTTATGTAGTATTAATAATTCGAAATAATTAATATTTATCACGTAAATATGTTACAGTAAGGCAAACTAACTTTTATTTTAAACCTTGTTTGTAATTTAATTACAAATAAAAATAAATGAACATTAATAAGACTATCATTAGCATAAATTAAATATTTTCATTTCAATATCGCAATTAGTTTTTAGCACAATTACGGATGAATATTTTATAAAATAACATTTCTGAAAAATTATTGATAAGTTACTTAGCGGCATGCGATAACTGTATAATCATCATAAATTATAACTTCAGTTTCGTCCTATATTTTTCACCTAAATTTTAGAATGTATAATCTTTTGATAAACAAACTTATCTATGACGATTTTAAATCGTATTGATTAGTGTCACATTTTTATTTTTTCATCCGAATTCAACTTTGAAGGTTTTCATAATATTTTTTTTGAAACTCAAAAGTCTACTGGTTCTTCTCACAACTCAGTTTGCAAAATAATTGTAATACCTCTCTGTTTACCTAGTATCATATTTTCTCAAATCAAATTAAAATTGCTATTAAAAAATAACAAAAATAACGATGTTATAAAAAAAAACTACTGAATCTCGTGTTCAACTAAAAAGCCGCAAACAAAAATGTACCGAACTGCATGTAAAAAAAAGACGTAAAGTACAAGTCGAAAACTTACGATGCAAAAATTCCAATGAGTGGTACTTGTAGGTATGGTAGTACCCGACATGGTTGCCCACAGGTTTGCTCCTATCGGCGAACATCTCGCTGTTCGATTTCACCGGAGGGTGGATCAGTCAAGGATCTATATACACTCCTACTCCTCCACGCGGCGGCTGCAGCTGCACGGAGCCGCGGCGCCGACTGAGCGATGCAGCGCTGACGTAGAAAGGCCCGCTTTTCCCGATACGCGCATCCGACGACAGGCGACTAGTCGAGCCTTCCTTTCGCGAGGCGCGCCGACGGCATTATCATCCGCGGCAGGTGATAATGTTACAAGAATTTTCGGCGTCGCGACGCAGAGCCACCTTAATTGCGCCCGTCTTATCGCACTGTCGTTAGTCTTTATTCGCTCTATCGTTCCGCTTCTCTTTTAAATCCGGCGCACCTACGTTCTAGATGTCAAAGTTTCTTGACGGGCCGATGGGGAAAACCTTCGATCATTTTAATTGGCACTTTGAAATTCATGCTAACGTTTGGATCGTCGCGCGGAAACTTTTTGTGTTTATCACTGATGTTTTGTCCTGGTTCTTCTTTTTTTTTTTAAGTTTTTTTGTGTTTTGAATAAACTTTTGAAGTGCGATCAAAATACTACGGACTGCGACATTGTATCTTTCGTTTGAGAGTGGTTTAGCCCCGTTGAGTTCGATGGGCGCTTCTTAATGCTTTAAAATCTTATATGGCTGCAATTTAATTCAGATAAGAGAAGTGATGTTGAGTCAAAAATTGCTTTATATAAGGCAGAAGATAAATGAAGGTTTGCAAGCAAAAGAGACTTAAACAAAGATTTCCTTATCATATTATCGTTTCTATTTACAGTAGTGTTTTATATGATACGCGTATGTACATGAAAAGTTGTTATTTCAAGTGTACTTTTCTTTTATAAATCATTTACACGTCGAAAATGTCGAAATTAAAAAAGAAATCAACAGCTTACTAAATCTATTTTTGCAGTAGCCTGATAAAAACCATCCTTGGATGTGGTATGTCTCTGAGAAATATGTATTGTTGATAAATTCATTTTACCAAAGAAAGTATTTTTGTACTCCTGAAAAACAAGAAAATACGAGATAACATTTTTCATTTTGTTTGACGAATAAAATAAAATAATCTTAAATCAATGTGTACTTTTAAGATATTGGTTGCATCGAATGTTTCTTTTCTATTATATTCTTGAATTTCCTCCGTAGAAAAATGTATATTCATTGCTGTCATGTGCAATTTGACTTTGAACCTACCATGTTCTCTTCTAGATAATCCTAGAATTAAATTTGTTTTTAATAAGTAGTACAATTGTTATTATTTACAGTTATTTGGATTTAAAATGCTATATACCAATATCAATAAAATACTCTGCTATTTTATCTGATATTATTTGAAGACAGCCACTTTCATCATGTACTTCAATGTACAAAATATGAACTTCACTTGGATCATCATTCATACATTCCACACCTCTGAATTCGATTGATATTGGTCCATATTTTTCTATAGTTGGTCTAAAAACAGTTATTTAATATTTGTTATAATAAATTTAGACGTTAAAGTATTTATGAAATAGAATTTACATGACAACGCTTCTTTTGCAGTATTCTAAGGCATCCACAGCTTTTTTACGATCTTCTTCATCTAACAACACTAACATGGTTAGAGTAAGATGTAATTTTTCAGGTTCCTGAAATATTTCTTCTTTAATTCCTCTTACTCCTTTGCCATAATTTTTTAAAACATCATCTTTGAATTTCTTAAAGTTTTCTTTTATTTCATCATTATTTGAAGGAATTGTAACAAAATGTGTAAATTCCAATTTACTTCGAGAAGTTTCAATTAATATATCTATTCGATGCCTGGCAGTTACAATGTCTCTTCGATTAGCTCCAGTAATTACTGAAATTATTTAAGAGTTAAAATACTTTCATAATAATTAAATTTATAATTTTCGAATACCAATAAGACTGTAAATATAATAAATGCATTTACCTACATCTCCATCTTGACCAACTTTAGGTACTTTTATAATTGTTTTGGTTTCAGCTCCTAATCGTTTTAATGTTGCTCCTTTTGCACCAATAATAAAACGATAAAAATTGCTGAAAAGATATTTACATTCAATATATCCTTTTTTACTTATTATTTTAACTAGCAATCTTAATGTAAAAAATTGTATACCTGTTAACATAAAAACTATGCATGTAACGGTTTGCTCTAACAGGTACAATTTTGATTGATGAATCATCACAATTATCATCATTCGATTGATAGTCTGGTTCATAAGCCTCTTCTTCATAAGATCCAAGATTTTTTCCTTGACCCCAGGCTAATTTATCACAAAATCTGTAACACCTTCCTTCTATCCAGACCAATTCAGGTTTTAGAATATCCATGATATCTTATTTCAGTTCCTAAATTCAATACTATCTTGATTCTACTAATCTGAAACTAAAGTTGGGAAAAATATATATATTTTTAAATTATAATATTATTAAATAGTTAAAAAAAATGAAATTTGCAATGGTTAACTTACGTCACTGTGTAACATGCAATCGTAAAATCAACTACGAATTAATATTATAAACAAATTAGCATTTTCCAAATTCCAAAAGAGTCTGCCACATAATAATTAATAAACAAAATATACATATAAGACGGCCGCAAAGCCGCAATGACAACTCGTAAGTGAGAAAACGCCGCAGTCGCCGCAGAAAGGCAAAAATTTGAATTACTTCAAGCGAAGGTAACAAGTAGCGCCACCCACTGCAACAGACGCCACGGTCAGATTCCTGACTTATCAGCTTGTGGCTCGTGACCCGAGAGTCGCTCGCAACTCGTACACCACTGCAGTCAGGTTATAACCTTATAGACGCGATCGAAAGCGCGATATTTTCGCGGGTCCGCTGCGCCGTCCTTGCCTTGACTCCGTCGAGGTCGAATCGGCCGATCGCGTGGTGCCGCGCGCGCAGGGAGCACCTCACCCCGGACTTGGCCCTCCGACCCCATAAGTGTTCGTTTTTCCCGCGCCGCTTGCGGCCCCGCGCTTGTCAAAACGCAGCTGTCAAGCCGCGGAGTCGGTGCATCGGGGCCTGCTGGCCGCTCATCTCGGCTCTCCTCATCGGCGCCTCGCCCCCCGCGGGGATGTTTTTATTTCGGAGCTCGCGCCCGATCGCGGCGTAGGCGGACGACGCGTTCGAACGCGGCCACTGGAAGCCCTCTCTTTTGAGTTTTTCCGCCCTCGGCGAGCCCGCAACGGCCATAGTCGCGCGCGCAGCGCGCCTTTTTATAATTTTCGGAGTGCCTCGATTTGTTTCCCTCGCTAATTTCGTCGGGGCACAGCGGCGAACGCTTCCGCGACTCGCTGGGGTATACTTTCGGTTTCTTGTGCTTACGCGAGTTGCAAAGTCAGCGGAAAATGCTCCGCTTCGCGAAGGAAGTGGGTTGAAGTGCAATACCTCGAGAGCTGGAAATTCGTGCAATATTACTGGCACGGTATTGTAAACACGAGCCTGTGATCTGTTGACTAGAATTCAAATAAGGAGCTGTTATTTTTTTTCAATACAACAATGGAAGCCTTTGTTACTCCAAAACGTGAAAGCAATGGTAATTTTTAGTAGTGCACTCATTATACAATTTGTTGATTTAATGTTTTTATAAACTTTCAAAATAAATTTATGTTTGGAATATTTTATACTTTTATATTTTTTCTCTTGCTAACTTTTTGCTGTGATAAAGTGGTACATTAATGTCAACTAATATCTACTTTTAATTACAGAATTGGAAGTTACTGGAATTTCTCGGAGTGGTAGAGTGCGAAAGAAATCATCTAAACTTATGGACTTTGAATCTTCAAGTAATATCATTGAAACTAAAATAAAGAAACCAAAGTTGCAAACTCCGCAAGAGCAGCAGAAAAAGAAGAAACTTGTGCCCGAGAAGCAGACTCAGCCACAGACACCTCATGTAACGCAAACTATTCACGTTGCTCAGATTCACCATCCTCCTCCAAATAAAATAACGGTTGCTTCTCCAAAAAGGAGTCCAAAGTTGCCATCGGCTCCAATACAGAAGAAAAAGAAAATTGAATCTAGTTCTGATTATGAGACACAGTCTCAGTCGACAAATTCGGAATCTGATGATGACGAAAGCAATAAAAAATTACATATAGCAAATTATAGTACTAATGATTTAAATTTTGATGCCTTGGAACCTGCTGAAGACGAAATAGTAACACCTAAGAAAAAGACTCCATCGCCGAGAAAGCCTAAACCAAAAGTTATTACTCCAAAACAAGATATAAAAAGTAATAGTGTAAAAAGTAAAGACGCACCAAAACCTGTTAGTATTTATTTTTATTTAAATATTAATAGTTTAAATATGAATATTTTGATAATATTTTTTTCTTTCAGAAAACCAGATATACAGCATATATGTTATGGTCGAAAGAAATGAGAAAAGAATTATTAAAAGAATGCCCTACTATGGGTAAGTTTTTTCTTTTAATCAAATTCTTATTGTGATGTGTATAAAGTTCAATAGACATTTTTTGCTTCTAGATTTTACATCTATTTCAAAGCGATTAGGAGAATTGTGGTCTACAGTTCCTAACATGGAGAAATATAATTGGGGTAATCGTGCAAAAAGACTTTCAGAAAAAAATCAAATTATTCCAACTAAAAAATTCATTACAAAAAATAGTAAGTTCCATTTTTTACCTTTTGTCATTGTAAGCATTTAATAATATCATTATATAAAATTCTTAAATAATGTTTGCTATGATTCTTTTAGATCAAATAAAAACTTCTTCATCTGATTCAACAAGAAAAACCATGGAAGTGTTGCAGATTTCAGATTCAAAAAAAATGTTACTATCTCAGTCTACTTTAAGTGGAAAAGATTCAATAAGAGATCCAACTAAAGAAATGAAAATTTTCAGAGCAATTGAGCTTCAACCTATTGATGTTGCTGCATATTTAAAATTATTAGGTGAAAGTTTAACAGTGATAGGTGAAAGACTAAAGGAGCATAATGGGCAAATAACTGTGTCAGGCAGTTTATCGGTTCTATTAGATTCATTGTTATGTGCTCTTGGTAGTTTAATTTGTCTTACACAACAAGTTCCTGTCATTGGAACTCAAAACTCGGCATCCTTATCAAAGACATTAGAAAATATAGCTTATATTATGCCAGGCTTGTAAAGTGGTTTAAAAAAACTTTTAATTTTTTTTTTCAAGTGCAGTAAAATTTTGTTTTCAAATTATTTTATTTTGTTATTAGAAACTTTATTGTAACTCGCTATATATTTTAAAGTTTATATTTAAACGGTATTTGCAAAGTATAAATAGTAAAGCTATATATTTATGTATGTAAAAAATACTGATCTGAATGAAATTTCTATTTCATTTTAAAAAGTGAGGTCTTGCGCAATTTCTAAATATTGTATGTAGATAAAAACTAACACAAGAGTTTAGTATAAAAAAATGTGTGATGTAAATATTTAAATATTTCTAATTCTTTAATAGATGTTTTTCAAAAATTGCTTTCATTTTTGTAAATAAAAAGTAACAATTTTTACTTTTGGTAAAATGTAGCTACTTAGAGAGTAATGAGTACTTTTTTTTACTTGAAGAAAGGTAAATTTTCATTTATAATCGGATCAGAATGAAAAGGAAATTTTATTTAGATCTTTTATTAGAAAATAAATTGAAAAAAAATGTAAACAAAGGAACTTTGGAATAAAACCTTTTTATCCACATTAAAAATTTATGTCATTTTATTTAGTTGCGTCTTTTGAAGATAAAAATTGTTATCACAGAATTGAAAAGTTAATATTTTAATATTGAAAATTTTGATGTAAATATAATAATCTTCATTCATAAAAGTACACTAAGCATTTAGGTGGTATAAAAAATAACAAACGACTAGTTGTGCTCCTTACATGCAGGATGCAGCTATAGTGAAGGCAAAACGCGAGTGACTATCGGTCAACTAACATTTATTATCATTAAATGAAGAAGAAGAAGAGTGGCTCGGTCCGCATTGGTCGTGGTGATCAGCTGTTTACTGTATAGATATCGATATAGTGGCGCGTGGAAGCTTATTGTAAACAAAACAGGTAAACAAGGAAAGGGCGCACACTTGTTTTGGCCTGCCCCGTGCCCATCTTGTTTGTCTAATTCATCACGTTAGTTTAGTCGTTGTGTGTCTACCGTTTTAGTATGGAGACTTTGTTTCAATTTCCCTGGAAGACTGGTTTGCTATTACCGATCCAAAATTACTAGCCACACATGTAGTCCAGGTCCTCATGGCCCAGTGAAACTCCAGCTAGACGAGCCCCTTTGATGGTACACCATACCGTCACTGTTCGGGCGCAACTTCTTAATCGGAAAAAAATGGGGGTCAAGTTTTTACAGCACATGGGTGGCCTGCAACTCTACTGCTGCTTAGGCTGTGGGGCTAATTTGAGCAACAGGGAAAGTAGGACAAGCGCGCAATTCTATGCAAGGACAGGTCAAGCCTACCTATTTTCCAAGGTCGTCAACATCATTTACGGGTGAACTATACTTAATAATATTTACAATATTTATGAGAATAAATCTAGAGTAATAGCTCAACGATATAACTTTTCATCAAAACCTTTCATGTATAATATGTTGTATTAACTTTTTCAAACCACAGTATGAATTTTATGGAAAATAGGATTTTAACTATTATACTCTGTATGTAATATTGAACTACCACTATGTAATTAATATTTTGAAATATAAGTTAAAACATTTATATTTAAAGTATAAAATTAAAAAAGAAGTAGAAATGTTATAAAAAAATATTTTAATAATAAAATGATTAAAATGTCTCTTTTTTTAGTGAACTAGAAAAAAGAGTTATGTCAACAGGGACTCACTTCATAAGAGATGCAATCTGCAAAAGCTGTAACCTGGTAATAGGGTGGATGTATGAATATGCTCATGAAGAGGACCAGCAGTATAAAGAAGGTTCAGTTATTTTGGAACGAGCATGTATTTTAAGTCGACCTGGCATGGAGGAAATCTAATTAGAAGAGCAGTAAAAGATGGATATGCTGCTATTATGTTATAATTCCAATCGAGAACATTTTATAGATCTCACCCGAATAGCACCAAACGTTTTTAAAACGTTTATTAGAAAACGTTAAAACGTTTTTTTAGTCGAAAAACGTTTACAAAACGTTTTAATAACGTCCTATATGTCCTCAAAAAATGTATTTAAAATGTTATTTAAAACGTTTTATAAAAGTTTCGTAAACGTTTATAAAACATTTTATGAGATTTATTTATTGACTTATTTGTTTATTTATTTATTTATTATAAATTCAATGTTCTGAAAAGTTTTAAGCAAATATAAATCGGTTTGAATCTCAATATTTGTGTAGACATTTGTCCTCAAAATTCAAAATAAAAACGTTTTTAAAACGTTTGGTGCTATTTGGGATAACAAAGATTATTGTAAAATATAAATGAAAATAATGCCTAGTAAACTAAAAGAACTACTTTCAGACCACTAACTGATCATACGTATGGAATATGTACAGTGCAACACACTAAACAAAAACTTTAAATATATATATGACGCGCAATGTGCATTATTGCTAGCACAATTTCATAAAAGAAATATCTTTCAGTTACTTTTGACAAAAATACAACACGAAAAGAGTATTCCTTCTATGTTAAAAGAAATTTATTTCTTAAAATAATTATCCGAACTGAAATATCTGTGATTTCTGTGATTCATTTAATAAAAAGACTGTCAAGCAGAATCCTAGAAGATAAAAATAAGTTTTTTACCATTGTTTTATGAAATAAAAAAAGTGTGATAATTACATTACAAATAATAAAAATAAATATTACGGACGAGTGCAATGTACTGCTTCTAAAATAAAGTGCCTTCAGTAAAGTCGGGAATAAATTATTCCCGCGCCCTGGTTCACCATTTGAACGAGCGGATAATTGCTATATGTAAATGAGAAGCCACTATATGCAGACCAAAGCTGTAAATAATGAAACGCCGTCTTACAGAATTCGTTATGTGACAAATTGTGCCAAAATGTGCCAAAAGTCAGAGAATTATTATTTTTTTTTTTCTTAAATTTATTTCTGTGCCAAATAACGTGCCGAACTGTGTCGAACTGTGCCGAAATGTGTGGAACTGTGCCAAAATGTGCCAAATGTCCCAATTATATATACTCGGGCACATTTTGGCACATAAATTATACAAATTGTTTAAAGCGATAATAACGTAAGCTTTGAATATAAAGATAATTTACCTACATTTCTTTACAATACTCAATTACTTTTTTGATAATGCAAATACTAAATAGAAGAAAAAAATATATTGCGATATTTTTACGTTCATTCGTATTTTGGTGATTTTTTTAGAGAAATTTTATAAAAGAAAGTTATTAATGGTTTTTCAGTCTAAATTTAAAACAAATGAGAAAATTGCTTTTTTAGAACGAAGTCTAGGTGTTTCTTAGTACAAATTTAGCGAGTCGAGTGATCACTCAATGAACATATGATTTTTTGGAAGTAATCGGTCCGGATCGTTGACCAACTCCAGCAGCTCGCTATATATTGCCGCAGTCCAGGAAGACGTTGGACACCGCGAAATTGACGAACATAATCCAGAATACCAATGGCCACTTCGATAAGCTTCTTGATAAGTAGCGCGCGCATAAGTAATTTTCGAGCTAATTTGTCTTACTATTGAAGTTCTCCGCGTCGAGTTTGATAAACGATATGCCGACTCGTACACCTACGTCATTTTAGTAAATCGAACAATGCACACTATTTTGTAGCGTTTCGCATATAAAAGTCACGGAGTACTGACAGAACTGCAGTTTTCCTCGGAGTTCTCAGCGTAAGTACAGATAGTTAATTATTAAACTTGAAAAAGATGGCGAAAATTGTGTACCTGATTTGTTTGGTCCTGCTGGCCGCAACAATAACTTTAGCAGCCGACGATAAAAAAGAAAAATCGTGTAGTCCTTGGCTGGGATCCGTAAGTAGAAAATAAAAATAAAAGGGAATGAAGGTAATAGTTACCGTTTTTCATAAAATATTAAAACATTGCAGTGCCAAGGTTACGAGGATTGCTGTCGACATTTGGCCTGTGCAACCTATATGGCCAAATGCGTACCGATTGGCGGAGTACTCATCCGTATGAATGACACTCGACCTACGGGACCAGGACCTTTTCCACCTGGTTACATTGCTTAAATTGTTGAACTTAAATGTGTTAAATTGTATGAACAATTAATTAATTGTACATGAAAAAAAATATTTAATTTATTAATTGTTTCATTCTTTATATTTAATTAATCTATAAGGCATATTTAACTTGTACAATTTGCATTTTTTCTTCTCTTGTAATTAGAATTTTTAAAGATTTCTATTTCTAATAGAGTTGCCGGAATAAACAACTTTTTAACACTTTCGGACTGATCTCCAATTCTTTCCCACCTGAAATATACCTTCACTCGACCGAACGTTAAACTAGAATCATTTACAATAACAGTCGCTGCGAAAAACAATTTTCATTGTTTCATCTGAAATAATTTCCTACCATTTCGGTGCACATTTTTTAACATTCGAATGGCGTAAGGAAAATGTTTTTCGACGCAATAATAATAATGTGATCGTTGCACGTCGCAGAAAGGTGGGGACGAATAATGCGGCACGAGCTCGGGGGTCCGTTTTTCCTTCAATTTTCACGGGGAATTACGTACAATTTTGCCGGGGATCCCCCGTCTTATTTTGTCCATGTCACGCCTGCCGCTTTCTACTATAAGTAGTGTCGCTTCCGCCGGAGCCGCATTTGCGAGGCTAAAACTTTCCTTCTTTTTCTTAATCTAATTTTTTTAACTCTGCCTATATTACATAATTCGTACGAGACGTTGCGCGCCAAGACTATATAAAGTGCCACCGGGGTCTCTGATAAATGCCGATAAATACTCGCTAATCGCGAGTTTATGCCCTGGTAGCACATCCATTGCACTTCTGACGCACTTCTGCTGCACGCGCTCGAAATTGCTAAGAAAAGGAAGCAGACCATACGCGGTCTGCTTCCTTTCTGCTGCAAGGCAATTGCAGCAGCATAATTACAGCAGAATTGCGATAAAATTGCGGAAAAATTGCGTCAGAATTGCATCAGACTATGCACGACTTGCGCAATCGCGAGTGCGTCAGATTGTGCTACCAGGGTGGTTCATCCTTGTGACAATGCACTGATAATGATATCGGCGATACTTATCCAGAGTCCTTCCTGGGTGGCTAGGCGGAGACGAGTCCTCGGCGGCGTAACCCTCCGCTTGGCTGGCTGGCCGGATCCGTGGGCGTTGCAGCTCTCCGGACTCACGGCGCTCAGGCTTGCTCGCGCCGCTCCTCAGGGTTCGTTCGCCGGGGCTCAGGGTCGTCCTTTCCTCTCACCACACAGCTCTCACCCTCGTGGCGTCCTCGCTTCTTCTCTTCTTGGCAATCTCCTCGCCTCTCCTCCTGGCTCCTCTCACACTCCACTCCCGTGTTCCCTCGCGCGCGTCCTTTGCTCACCGAGGCCCTCTCGACATAGAGGCGTATACGGGCGGATAGACGCGTACCGACGCGGAGAAGTAACTAAAAAAGTATTTACTTTAACGTTTCTGACGATGAATTAATTTTTTTTAGTTGGCACTAATGAAAGTTACTAAACTTTTTTAGTAACTTCTCCGTGTCCGTACGCGTCCATCCGCCCGTATACGCCTCTATGTAGAGGGCCCCCGAAGGCCGGGATTCACTCTCGCGGGCCCCGCGAAACCGTGCTCGCGGCCCGCAGCCAATCACAAGCCGTCTCTAGGCGGCCCGGAGATCTCGACCGCGCTGAGTCCTTCTCAGGCCTGCACGCTGTTTTATCTCCCGGCGCCACTATCCCCGTTCCGGCTCGCGTTCCTTCTCTCTCGCACTCTCTCGTTCGCGTGCCTCCCATACTTTTTGAAGAAGCCTCCGCAAAACTTCTCGCCCCAATTTCTCTCTCTCTCTCTCTCTCCCTCTCTCTCTTTCTCCACGGGGGGTATATTCGCACCACTGTCACATCCTGAAAACTTTCTCTTACAACTTTTTGGCGAGTTTTATTTTTATCAAAATTTGTAATATTTACTTTAAAATAAAGATAAAAATTCATAGTCTGTTCATCAAAGTACTATCCCAGATAGCAAAGAAACGTTGAAGAAACGTTGAAGAAACGTCGTTCTGGAAACCAGAAAACGTTGCTTGTTTAGTT
>JAXIUT010000009.1:8032334-8051095 GCA_035586675.1 Eurytoma californica | reverse complement strand
GATCGAAATCAAGAATTCATTTTTTTAATCGCGAACTCTTTACGAATTCTTTAAGAATTAGGTTTGCCGTCTGGGATTATGAAAGCCAAATGTGAGGGACTGACACTCGAAATAGACGACACAGTCATCTCTAATCTAATTTTTCTTAAAACTTCCTATTTTATTATTTAATTATAAACATTGCTCACATAAACCTTAACGAGCGTACCAAAAAATCCAATGAAAGAAGCTGTAAGTTGAAATTGTTTTATTGGTCCAAAGCTACATTACGTACAATTAAATATGATTATTGAAATCTGTATACACACTTGAATATGGAAACATAATAACCATGTTAAATATGTTTAATCGTACATAACTTTTGGAACAAAATAACGATTTGTTAAAGCCTGTTCTTCTTAAGTTATCGGTCCTTTTCTCTTTTTTTATTTGCTTTTTTGACGTACTCTCAGAATTTACGGGAGCAGAGTTATATCGTTAAATAATCAAATAAGAAGTTTTATAGAAAAACAGCGACAGAAAAAAGGCAATTTTTAACGTTAGACCCTAATTTTTTGACTTTTTTCATATTTTGGATAAGAAAATTGTGCTCAAAGTATTATTTAAATCAACGTACCAAACCCTTACGTTCTCCCTGTGAGCATTAACAATACATGGCCAATTATTCTTTTTCGTTTTATCTCTCCCAATAAATAATATGTAAATCATACCGAAGGCGTTATTCTCATTTAGCTCAGCAATATCAATGCGAGAACTTTGCACTTTACTTAAAAAGGCCAACATGTATTTTTTATACTATTTTCTCATTTTCTAGTAAATTTCTAGCTTGCGCATCAGTACCCGATTAAACTAGCGGTTAACTTCTCATTATCCCATTTGCGCTGTTTTCAACATGAGTAGGTTACAGTGTTTTACCGAGGCAGGCACGCCGATGCGGAATGTCGATTTCATCTTTGTTATATAAGTGACTTTTTTCTCAAAGAAATTAAGTATCCGCAGTCCTTCAAGTGAATAAGACATGAGACCAAATTGCCAACCAATTACGTAAATCTGCAGTTTCCCGGTAAAACTGCATAACTTCATTTATTTATTTTTTTGTTTTGGAAAGTTGCGGTAATTTAACTACGAGGCGCAAACGTTTGAAGGGGTCTTTTCCAGTTAAATCTAAAAAAATTTAACTTTATGTTTCAAAAAATTTCAACCATCCCCAAAAAGGCATAAGTGAATAATGTTTCCGACAAAAGGGCATACATGCGGATTTGTTTTCAAAGTGTAATTCAATTGACGAAGAGTACTCGAAAAAAATGACAAGTACCTTTTTCCTGGCAAAAGGCATGAAAAAAATAAATACATACATATCTCCTAATAGCAAAAAGTAGTTATATACTTTTTTTAGGAATCTATAAACGTTGTATTATCACGAATTATTAAAAGATTATGTAAAAAAGTAATAAAGAGCCGTGTTTTCATGAATATTTCAAATGGAATTGATGATTATCTTTATTTCTTGTTCTTATGTTCTACAAAATCAACAAAAAGATAACAGTTTTTCAAATTCGTGAAAAACTTGATTAGCTCTCTATATTATCTTATGTTAGAGATAACTTTAATCTTCGAACAGCATTTGATTCCACGTATAGTTTCTCGTCTCTAGTACAGGGATAAGTAGCTACACTGTACTTTTACTTTTCAATTTTGTTTTTTATGACGTTTTAATTTCATGTGCAACTTATCAAGATCAAAGACTCTTTTACAAATTCAGCAAAAAAATCGTTATGTAAATTAATAATTACACCTATCTTACGCGCATATATGCACTCATCAGTGTCAATCAATTCTAAATTGTAAAGTATGACTTCTCTCTTTCCTTGAAAGTTATAAGGCTCGCTATTGTTCGTAGACAAATTGAATAGGTTCATAATCAATTAGCGTCGAACAGCAAAGAAATTTCCCCGCATTTCAATCGTTGCGTCAACGTCGTTATAGCTCATGACCTAATGCATAAACCTTAATTAAAGAATAAAGAAAGAAAAGTTTTGCTTTCAATTTAAAGAATGACTATACCACGCGTTAATATCAACCCACGCGAAGAAAAAAGTTTTGCTAAAAATTGCGATAATCAACATTAAAATGTTCACAGGGGCCTTATTCTGTAAGCACAGATATACCAGGTGTACAAAATCGCATAAAACTGGTAACGCTTCGTTAAACTTACAGAATAACTCCCCAGATTGTCAATATATATTGAAAGTAAGAAGATTAAAACAGTTTCTTCTAAAATTTACTGTAACTGTAGCATTTAGTATGTTTGAAATTCGCCTCTACATCACCTCTCTAAAAGAAAAAGGATTAAAATTCTGTTTTCCCCGAAAATCATCAAGTGCATTTGGAGATCGATTTTGACTAATAGCCTGCAATAATTCGGATGAATCTCAATCGCTAAATTTATATAAAAGGCTGTCCAAAATAAATTTCTGTCAAATTTTATATCGCAATGTTCCTATAATAACGACAATCTGTGGGAACATTAAAAGAAGCTTCTGCGCGGCCGCTAAAACGAGCTCCGCGCCGCGCGTTTTGTAAACGGCACGTTACATAAGGCCCGTCTAATTCATATGCGTGTCCCCATACAATTACCATGCCCGTCGGCCAGTCGTCCTTGGAGTGCGAGGCGCCGCGACCAAGGGACCCGGCTAGTGTGCCCAGTTACCCCGCGAGCGCTCCTGTCTCGCCGCGTACGGCTTCCGCGGCTCCTCCGTCTGCCCCCATAGTCGCGCCACTCCGCGCTCGTGTGCAGGCGCAGAAGCGCCGGCGGGCCAAGGAGCGACCGGATTATCGGCTCTCGCCGCGGCCTGAGCTCTCGGCGCTTCGTTTCTACGCTTACGGCTCCTTCAGGATGGACGAATCGCGCGGGTGGATTCTGTAGTGATAGTTTTGTTTGGAAACGGTGGTCAAGTGGTTTTTTTCGATTCGTCGATACTGCAGGCTGCAGGGAGGTGATGTAAGTAGCAGGGTTGAAAGTGTACAGTTGCAACCCGATAAGCACACTTTGAAAAGGAAAGAATTCATAAAGAATTTTCGAACTTCCGCAATAAATAAACACTTATAGTATTCAAAAAGTATTCGTAAAGCATTCTTTATGAACAAAAAACAACAGAAAAAAAGAAAAATTTTTTATCGATTAAATGAAATAAAATTAAAAAAAAGTGTTTCTATAGTAATTTTTTTTTTTTAATTTGAGAATTCTTTATGAACGCTTTCTATTAAAATACTTACCGGAAAAAAGTATTCATTAAGAATTTATTAAAATCTTTTTAAGCTTTCACAATGCTAATCGGGAAGCTTTTTATTAAAGTTGAAAACGTGAAATTTACTGTCTTTTTTATACTTAAATGGCTACTCGTTAATAAAATTCATTGATTTTTAGTAATTCTACTGTAGGGAGTAGCAGTGTTTCGTAAAAGTAATAATGGAGATGCAAAATAAGTTAAATATGATTAGTTACATAAATGTCGAAAATTTCTAACTGCTGTTCAAAATATGCTATTCTTCACGGTTCAAAATGTATTTTATTGTTTGATTTAATATTATTGGAAGTGGCTAATAGTTTGAGAATAAAAATTAACCTTTTTCTAAATGAATCGAGAGTAATCTAAAACATTTATCGTTATACAACTTGACTTGTCGGTACTTTATATAAAATTTATATAAATACTCACTACTAATAAACACTCCATAATTAGCAATCGAGATTTTACACGAACAACGGGTATTTTATTTAATTATTTAAACGAATTTTTGTTAAATTAAAAAAAGGAAGTTTTAAATGTAAATAAGGATTGCAACGAAATTATGAATTGTGTTATTCAACATGTAGTACGCAAAGTGCATCGACTCCTTAACGGAACTAGATTCTGCAGGACGTAACTCGATCCCTTATTGATCATACGAGCCATTTCGTTTCGCACGATGAAATAAAATATACTTCATCGCAGAAAATATTTTTGCATGTTTTAAAACAAGTTTAATGACTGTTTTTCATTTTACCGTTTTCTTATACGCGGTGGTACTTGTCAAATCTTGTATAACACTGCGCATCAATCAATAGTTACATAAGATTAGTAGGAAAATTATTAAGGTTGTTCATAAACCTTGACCGACTTATTTTGTCATTGTGTAAAATATTTAGAGTAAAAATAATTGGTTCATTCCTAGTTCATCATTAATTGCATTTTATTACATATTATTGCATTTTCTTGTAAATTTCTAAATTTTCGCAATGCATCAATAATTTAACAGCTAAACTCAATATTGTGATAATAAATGGTGCACCAAGAACTGTTACTTATTATTGTAAAATATTTTATTAATGATACTTTCATTATTAATAATAAATACTTTATGATTTTTAATTTTTCTTTAGCAGCCTCGAAAACTACGTTTGATTTAATATAAATTCTTTAAGAGACTTTATCTAAATTTTGCACTAAATAACACAGTAGACACTACCTACATATCGTTATCAATGTCGATACCGATTGCGCGAAATCGGTAAAAAAAATATAAAAAACATCCCAAGCTGGCTATATATGAACTGCACATTTCATACCTAACGATGTATATCCAACGATCTACTATTTTCGTACCTTCCACAAAATAAAGATCATAATTTCCTTTTTCCAAAAAAAGTCTAACAAACGCGTTTACACCCCAAAAATAAAAAAAAATAAAAAAAAAAAAAACAAATTGAACATAACTGTCCGAAAACGTAATTGAAACCAATAAGCAAATATTCCGCCTAGGAAACCGAGCGGAGGAAGCCCCAGAACGTGTCCCCTCGCGGACGTCGCGAAGGGGATCTCGAGCGGCGATAAGGCGCCGTCTCGACAAGGAGGAGAGAAATAGGCTTATCGTGGCCGGCGGGGCAGCGCCTCTCCCGCTCCGCGCGTTTTTATCGCTCCTATTCTTCGCGTCGTTCCGTTCCGCTGGACTTTTTCCTTTTCTTTTTCTTCTCTCCTTTCGTCGTTTTTTCTCCTCGCGACCGACCGGAGAGCGAGTCGCCGGCGGAGAGGAGGCCCCCGGGGGAGAGGCGCAGTCGGGCCCGGTGCTTACCTCCGCGAGGGAGGCCATGGCGGACCCGACGATACAGACCTTCTGCTGCCACCACAACAACCGCACGGACATGGCCCTCACCATCATGGAGGAGTTCAACACGGACGCCTACAACACCGTGTGCATGGTGTCCTCGTCGATCGGCATACTCGGTGCCATCTACCAGGTGATGGGGCCTTTTTCTTTACGTAACGCGGCCCTTAAGTGCGACGCGAGTGAAAGAGATGCTGCCAAGGCGCCGAAGCTCTCTCGACTTTTTTTTCTTATCTGACTCAACGGCGCGACGGGTGTATACTGCGCGATTGATTGATCAATCGTTTTATTGCGTCTTCTTTATTCGAGTTCGAGTCGGTGAACAACGAGCGCGGGGTATTTCTGTGTTCTTCGCAGTCGCGTAACGTGTCGCTCTGTTTTGGAAAAACTGAGAAACTCTAAGCCCGATTGGATCCGTTTTCGATCGTTCACATTTTGGAAGTGATTTAATCAAACTGACTTAAATGTTGCTAAAAAAAATCTTTGTTACAAGCATTAGGGGCACGTAGATTACATTTTTTTATACGCCTGTTGCTCTTTCAGGTTTACAGACGCATCTAAATCCATTTTTCATTTTATTTTTTAACGCGCAAATAGTGAAGTAAATCTAGAATTATTAACTCAGTTTTGAAAAAATAGTCGCTATGTAGGGTATAATGTATTATTTATAAACAAACACGAAGTATTCACACTTAAAAAAGAATTTACTTTTACTGTTTCTAAAAGCAAGGTATTTTATTTAACAACGAGTTCTACTCTTAATGCTATTTTTACAAGCAAGTGTAAACGTTATCGTACGCATACATAAAGTAGCTTTTAAAAAACGATATTTTTAATTGCAGATATTGCCCCGTCAAGCATCAAATATACCGCACCGTTGGCAAGGCTTTTCCGCAGCCAGAGGAAGACAAATTATCGTCTGGCTCGCAGTAGCCGATTTATTCGCTGCACTAGGTTGATTGACACTTGATTTTTTACATCTAGACCGTTACATCTTCATCGCGTAATAATCCACGATTCATCTTTGCCACTAGGTGTTTTCATAAGATCCGCACTCTGGATGAACTTCAGATCTATTATGCCGATGGAAGACGACACCTCCAACGTTGTCTTTTGTGCCATTTCATCCGTAATGTGTTTTATTATCAGGCGCATCGGTCCTTTAGTTACGCAAGGAAATTAAAAATACGTCCAATTAATGTTGCAGGCATGGACGCAGTATTTCTACATGGCAACGTGGATTTGGACGTTGTGCTACGCTATCGACATGAAATTACTACTGGGCGAACGAGCCGGCCGACCGCTTTGGTACCACATTGCCGCTTGGGTCTGCCCCGCGATTCTCACGACCTTCGGTCTCACTATCCTCTACGTTCCCGATGCAAAGTAAATTATTTTATTAAAATATTCCTTGAAGCCTTAGGGTAAGCGAGTTTAAGGTAGTTCACCGACTGCCCGATTTTCTTAAAATCTTATTTTGTTTATATGATACTTTCGATTTGCTTCAAGTATGGTCAACAATTTTAATAATTCAAACGGTACAAAAGCATAAGTTATCTAGTTCCAAAATTTACATGCAATTTATATACTGACTCGATGAGAAAAGAGCTTTTTAACGAATACCAATATATAAACATTTTATTCATAGATAGGTATTAAAAAACTAATGTGAGAACTAATATGAATACAAGAAAATGCGTTTTGATAAGTCTTGAGCGCTCTTCTGGTACTTTTTTTAAATGCTGTAAGCCCTGAACATTGTACGTCTTTCTTATTTTTAAGAAATATATACCGCAATTCGTTTTTTACATTATTTTGTATTTTTTGTAATGTTTATTCATATTTTAGTACTTTCGTTCCATATTTAACAAATGTTATAAAAATTATGTCTTCATATTAATTTAAATGGGATATAATGAATTCGGACATCACTACAGTCGGTGAATTAACTTTGTAAAAGAACCAGGTCACGAGTATAAGGATTAAGTTGTCGTTTACATTGTATCGGTAGCACGCAAACTCAGCTTATTTCTTAAATTTGCAAACTTATTGATAAAATCCTGTTTCTTCGCGGAGCTCCTTGGAGCAACATCATTCTCTAAGAATAAAAAAGCCGATTTACACAGTTGCCACAGTCTGACTTCGTTATCATCGACGGTGCTGCGCATCCTGCCGAACTACCTTTCAACCTACGTTCTCCTCGCTATTGTCATGATTTTCAACCCGGCCCTGTACATTTTGTCGTCCCGGGATCTGCAGAACGTAGTTTCGCGCAGTATGGCGCAGATGACCGGGAGGGAGAGAAAGCTGGTCCAGAGCGTCCGGTTGAAATTTGCCATGACCAATATAGTCTATTACGTTTGCTGGATACCAAACTTGTTGAACGGTGCGCTCCTCTGGACACTGTGGTTCCATTTGCCCGTCAAGGTGATCATCACCCTGTGGTATATCATGGTAATATCGGCTGTGTTCACCATATAATCCGTCAGTTACCTGACGAGTTGAATTAAATGACAAACAATTTTTTTTTTAACATTTTTAAAATACAGGCAGTGACGAATCCTCTGCAAGCATTCTTCAACGCACTGGTTTACAACAGGTGGGGCAGAAAGGAGAAATTTCGACTGGAGTGGTGTTACAAACTCAAGAGACTGAAGTCACATTATTTCGGACACAGTGACCCCACTTCCGAGGCGACGGAAACGTCTCCACTGTTGAACGCGCAGTACAGATGCACACCGCACACGAGCATCAATGGCTCGTCGTCGTTGTAATGGCTGTGATACTATACGTAAACTTGGTCTTGAACGTTTAAAACGTGCCTCTCGAAAGTTACTGTGCCGATATTAGTGCAAGTGAACAAAATCGAACAAATTACGGAAGTACAAACTAAGAATTTCAAGATCTTTGTTGCTAAGGTATTTTTTAGACTTAAAAATTACAGAGAAAGTGAACTGTGAGGAGGTTGCTATTGAAATTCGTATGTATAGAGATACATATATTTTTATTCTTTCCAAACCAACTATTATCACGACTTTTTACAATAATATATACATTTAAATACAGATATGATTAATTTTGTACAGCTCGCAGATTATATTGTGACTACTATTTATTATTTACATTATTTTAGTTTTGTATAGATGTTTAGCGCGATAACGTCGAAACGAATGCGTTATATACAAACGTTCATATGTTAATTAATGTTTTTCTTTTTCTTTATAAATAATATTGTAACATTTCAATCGCCATCTGAGTTTATTAGTTTAGCACCGTATAAAAAATTTTACTGTTAAGAAAATAGATATTCGTAAATTTTATACGCAAATAAATTTTACTTTAATTCTAATGTGTGGTTATTTATTTTACCATTTATAGTATCGTTTAACTTCTATAAATTTTTGAAAATTCTAGATTGAAAGTTTCATTTTTAAGTAGTACACTTATGCTTAGTATCTCTACTGACGATAATAATTGATAGAACTATCAGACCTCAATTATTCGTTGATAAATGTAAAATAATTGTGTCTTAATTTTAACGCGTATCACAATACAAATAGTGATCTATGTTATGTTCTATTTTCTTTATTTTAGTGTCGTATTTATGAAAATATTACAGTCTAAACTTTTAATAGTTACTCTACCATTTGCTAGAAAATACAAATACTTTAAAATAATCTCATTTTGACGGAAGTGTCACTTTCATTGATAATATCAAATTACTGTTTTAAAAAAAGTTTAAAAAAAGCTACGAGATATAAAAAACTAAAATTAAATATAAATACGATTTAAAGGAAAAAAATTTGTGCTTTAAAGTATATAATCAATAGCAAATAAACGCTCAATGTATATCGGAGATAAATTTAAAATTTTTTCACTGGTTAAAATTGATCAAAAATATCAGCTTTGTTTAAAATGATAATCAATTCGAAAGAAATATCAGAATTAAAAGATAAAAGAACAAAATAAAACATGGATTACTTATGAGGCAGCTTTGACTCAGTGCTATCAAGAAGGAAGATCTGAAGCACCGAGTGTTAAGGAAGTTACATCACGAACGATCATTTCAGCTATTTTCCATGCTGATTCTTCCTTAGCCTAAAAATTAATGTACAAATTAAGACATTTTCTACATTTATGTACTTGTATTTTTAATGTACCTTATCTTGTTCTATATGTACTAGTCTTTTAACAGCTCGGGAAAGACGGGATTCTCTTTCATTTTTACGACATGGATCGGGTTCTATTTCAGTAACAAATCTGCCTAAATTATCAACGTAGCCAACACTCAAACTAAAAATTTTTTTAAATATATTAATAAGCATTGTATTTTATTAATTTAATTCAAAATATGATTAAATTTATTAGAAATACCTGCACTTATTTCTTCTCCATAATGAATCAGGATCATAAAGTTGTTTTGTATCAATGTTCATACCTCCATTCATTGATGAACTGTATTTTAACTGTCTTTTCTCTTCAATACTCGATTGTGTAGGACTTGTCAAGTTACTCACAGAACTAATTTCACTGCTGCAATCTGATTCTATAAACAAATAAATATATGTAGTTAAATAAACACATTAAATTAAAATCATTAGCTTAGTAAATTATTTTACCTGCTCTTCTAATAGGAGGATGAAAAATAGAGTATTGACTACTTTGGACGCTACTGATTAACTCTGATAAATACTTATAAAATAATTGTGATTGTAAAAAAGTAGGAAGATAATGCTGAAAAAGTGAAACATTAAAAATTAAAAGATTAAAAGATAAAAGTAATTGAACAACATATATAATAATATAGCTAACCCTATTTAAAAACTTATGAACAATTTGACATGGTCGATCAAAACAGTCAGGTTGAGGAGCTTTTCCGTCCTCTCTACAGATATTTTGCTCAACTTCAAAGCGAATTTTATCACTAAAACCTAAAGGCATTGTGGCCTGTAGGCTAAAATACCTATAAAAAATTTGTTTATATTATAATATATTAGATTTATATATTTTGTATAAGTAAATATTTGTTTGAATTGCTGCGTTGCTGAATTAGAGAATTAGATGAATACTCACTTATCATAAATAATGAGAGCATCAGTTTGGGCCTCAGCTGGATCAGCTGTATTTTCTTTTCCCAACAAGTTCTGTTTGTAATTCATTGCAGTCATCCAAAAATCTAATAATTCTCTTTTATTCTCTATTTCCATAAACTGCAAATAAGTTATTGCATAAGTAATTTTGCGAGCTATTTTCTGCAGTAAATAATTAAAATTTAATAGTACCTCCATAAAATAGAAAAAGGCTGCTTCATTATATAATATGTCTGGTAGTTGCACATTTCCACTAGTTAAAACATCAATTTGATGTTTGCAATGATAATCACTTCTTAAAAAATCATTGATATATCTAAAAACAATTTATGATAATTATTACCAAAAACATATAAACAAATAAATCAAATTCAATGAATTACTCACTCATCTTCTAAGATTTTATAAACTATTTTATGGGCCTCGGATAAAGATTTTAATATAAGTTCAGCATTCTCATTCACTACTGCTCTTTCAATATCTGTTTTCAATTCTTCAGGAATACAAACTGTCTTAAGAATATCCTTCACAAGGTATTTTCTATAAATGCGCATTGCATCCTGAAACAGTGATGATCCTTTACATTTTCCAAATTTACAAGTTCTTTTGCTTTCACTGTTGACTATAGGGTTATTCTTTGGTGGAATATAATTTGATTTTATCTCATTTGCAGAACTTTGCATTGACTAAAAGAAGAAAGTAATAAATTAAAAACTTATTCCATTTCTGAATTAAGAATTTTACTTTTCAATTATCTGATAAATGAACTTACCGAACTTTGTTCATTATTATTAATACTACTATCTAATGACAAAGCATCAAGTTCCAAATCACTGATGCTGGTAGATATGCTACAGGCACAATTATCAACATTTTCTGAATCATTTGTAGGATTAATAAGCTCTCTAGATTTTCTGTTCTCATTAAGAGACTCTTGTGTAGAGTAAGCACCACAAAGACATTCGACTTCCAACCAAAACTTAATCACTGAAACTTCCTTACGGAAGTCCATATACTGAATAAAGTATCCAAGTGCACTTTTGTCTGACAAGATTTCAGGTAACGATTTTGAAAGTTGCGAGCGGAAGGTATTGATTGGATTTTTTTCTTCCTCAAACACATCATCTTCCGCTTCCTCCTCGAAGCTGCATAATGAGCTTGGTCCTGCCACGCAGGAAGCACCCACAAAACCATCGTTGAAAAGTTGTCCTGAACCTGTTGGAGACTTTGCGGGAGAACTGTGTGAAGATCTAGGCCTATCTTTGTATCCTAAAAAGTAAAATAAATTATAAGTAAATATGCAGTTTCATAATCTTTAAAAAGTAATAATTTAAAAAAAATATATTTAGCGTAAATTATATAAATTTATTCAAGTACATAATATTTTAAAAAAGTAACGCCCATCTACAGAGTTACTTCAACAAACTATATAATAATCATGAGGAATTTCCCCTTGATCCAAGATAAAGCATGTACGTACACAAGGTCAATTTAAAAAGGAAATCTCATTCCATCAAAGGCAAAGAATGAGCTTTTCAAACGAGGTTATGTCATATTATGGCAAAAAAACAATAACAATGTAAATAAAACATGAATCGAACAAAGTACACCAAACGGACAGCAGTTTACGTTAGGACAAATCGCGTGAAAGTAGTCCCCTCAAGAATCAATCCACGCGAAATCCCGTACCGCGCAAGAGAACTCGCTCCTCCTACTATTACTTATCCGTCCATTCATGCGATCGAGGAAGCGAAGGTGCATGTCGCAATCGAGCGATTTCGCAAAGTGCACTCAACAAGTACGCAGGTAAACACATAGGTACGAGCGCAAGGGGGTCAGCGTCGCGGGAGACGGCAGGTTATGTGTCACGCCCCCGCGACCCCGTGAAAGATTCGCCGCACGCGAAAATGCAGCCGTATTTACCAGCTTTCTTAAAGAACTGCAGCATCGTGCCCGGGGACGCGAATCATCGTAGACCGTGCGAGCTGACGTGGAGAGTGCCGCTGGCCCGCCGTTGATACTGGCTCCGTTTGCCTGCGCCTCACTGCCCTCGGCACCGCGGACTACCATAGCTCGTCGTCGACGCTGGGTTCGACGACGCCATCGGTGGGCCTCCGCTTTTTTTTCCTCTCTCTCCTCTCGCTCTCCGCTGCCGTCCCTCGAGATTCTTCTTCGCCCTCTCTCTTTCTAATCTCTCCTCTCTCCGTCCGCGCGGCTCGTCTCCTCTTCGCTGTGCACTCGCGCGGAGCCTGCGCCTTACACACTGCCCGATTTTAGCGGTGACCGATCGCGGCGTACGTTAGCGCGGATAACATTTTCGCGCGGCGCGCGGAGAGCCGACGAAGCCTCAAAAGCGAGAAGCAACAACTCGTCCGTGATGTGCTTGTGTATTTGCGCTCGCAAACGTGCTTACGAGATTAAAGTGAACTGCGCGCGGCCGTCGATGTTTTTCCGCCGCCGATGTGTGGGTCACTAATGTTTGTTGTCGCCGACTGTCAAAGTGCATCGGCGCTCCGCTCGCTGAATCGCCGCAGCCTTGCATTGAGAAAGTGCGCGTAGAAAATGGACTTTTTAGACGCGTAGATTTGTACGATATACTTACTTTGCTTCAAATTATTATACAGTATGCACTATTGCAAAATGCATCTTTATTTTTATCCTACACGTTTTTTGTCATTGAATATTTAATTAATTTAAATTGAGAGTCATGTGAGAAAGGGATCATCATTTATTTTACTATTTTTAAACAATATTTCATAAAAAAATCTATTAATTTCAAATTTAATTGTTTTAATTATGTTCTATTTTGATTCTATTATTTAGTTTGATTAATTTTAGTTAGAATATTTTCTCAAGAAATTGATGTTATAAAGTTCTAAATTAGTTTGATTATATGAACCTTTTATCCCGATAAGCACACTCTGAACAAAGAGTTCATAAAGAATTCTTTATGAACTCTGTTTTCAGAGTGTGCTTATCGAGATATGAATATGTGACTATATAATATTTGTGGTTTTATGATTTTTTTTTTATTTGTTTAAAAATTTAATTTTGTAACTTACATTCGCAAAAAAAATAAAACTTCCAACATAATTATAATAATTATCAAATATAAAGTTTATAATTAATATAAGTTACAATCAAAATTGCATTTATAACTTTAAGATCTTCCGGACAGTAAAATAAGTAACAAAATTGGCATTTAAAAAGTGCGCTTTAAAAAGCGAGAGAGAGAGAGAGTTACTAGCGTATCTTTACATCTGCGCGGAAATACCTATATTTACTTGTGCAATTGTATTGATTTTCTTTAATAACTGTAAATTTTAAAATGCAAATTCATTTCATAATAAATTCGATAATTTAGTTTCCATAATTACGCAATAATAACAACATATTTAAAAAAATTACCTTTCTTTGTGCAATTCTCTTAAGTTACTAGAAACTGGATAAAATTTACTAGGGGTATTGATTGTTTTTTAAGTCGACTCTACATTGTTTCTAAGGGCACTTTATTTGTTTACCCTTTCACTCTTGATTCAACTGCAACAACAATGTAAATCCACAGTAGTTTATCAATCGAATCGTACTCTTGCAAAATGCACCCCGAATTAACGAACGATTGGAAAATGTTCGTGTCTCGCGCCGCTCCGTCAAGTTGGTAGTCCATAAAAAAGTTCAAAACATTGGGGGCGAATTCCGTCATTGAAGGCACACCCTTTCAATTTGGGGCTGGCCAGTACATCCGCGCAAGTTATGCGATGTTCGTCGATCCGTTTTAGTGGTCGTGTATATGTGAATGTGTCTCCCGCAACCCCTTATTCGACGATTGACGCACCGCAGCTCTGAAATCCCATCTTCCGCTGTTTATGCGAGTTTTTTGTCGCCGTCGCGTGGCCCGCAGTGTGCAGCGTAACCAGGAAGGTTAGCAGATATCGCGAGGATTCGTGCCTCGTCTTTTTCCCGTCTAAGCGGTGCAAAGCCAACCTGCAGAGATGGTGGAAAGCTGGCAATAGTTAAAAATATCTCTAATCTTTACCTTGACACTGAGATTGGTAGTAAGATATTTTTGAGTCTGCCAGTGTTTCCTTTTTATTGATTTTGTTAATTGGACTTATTTCATTTCTAATTGAATTTAATGTGTGCAGTTTTTATTGTTACATGCGATTAAGCAACTGTACTTCAAGATCAATGATTACACCTAAATATTCAATTTTATGTTCTTTGTCTTTACGATTGTACATATTAATTAGATAACTTTTTCTTGAGCACAAATTAGTGATTAATTATGCGAGTGGTAAAAAATAAAATTGTGAATAGAATTCTTACTAATTGGATAATCGTTTTTTTATAGGTATATTTAGAAACCAAGTGATAAAAGGAAGAGGCCAGTTTTGTCTCTGGAACGTGGATTATTTTTATTATCAATGACAGTCGTTTTGACATGTCATACACTGAGCTGGAACATGGCTATCAGGTAATATTTTTTGCACTAATTTTGATAAATAAGTCTTTCAAAGGATAATTTAAAAGTATTCAATGTAAATTTTCATAGAAAGTATCATTATATGTTATTAATTTTATTTCGGAGTAATTTTTAATTAACTGATAAATAACAGATTTTATTTTAATTAAAATATTAACGTAATACACATTTCATATTCAGGGACTTAGGAGTGCAACGAACCAACCAATCTTTTACGTAGGTGATATCGGATCTGTACAGCCAGGGCTTGTAGGCCCTGTGGTTTCGTCGCTGTATCGTTCATCTAATCTGGTAGGTTGCAACACTTGCTTTTTATTCAGAAGCTAAAAATATATCAACTGCAATAATTTAATAAACCGATTGAGACTAAAATATACTTCATTAATTTTTATAATGTAATGCTAAATTAAAAATTAAAAATAAAATTTTTGTAAAAGGAAACCAAATAAAAGCTCACTCCAATCCATAAGGAAATATGGAAAATAGAAATGAATCACCATCGTCAGGAGAATTTTGTTTTATTAATTATGATGTTGACGATGTTGAGCCCTACTGGCTCCAATTCATGGTAATAAGTACACTCCCGTTTTTTGATTTTTTTATTTTTAAAGAGTGAAAACAAATAAATCTTTTTTTTTGTGTGAAAAAGCTTGATAATTTCATTTCACAAGTCGAATTAGTCTACAGATAGAATTAGAAATAACACCATTGAATTAATCAAATCTAGCATGTTGTTTTTATAGATTAGTTAGTCTCCAAAACTAGTACTTCATTAAAATAACACGAGTAGCATTAATAAAGGCGAATTGCATTCTCTCATCATTAATACACAGTACCCATAAATTAGAGTGAAATCACAAGAAAAAGTTAAAAATCTATCGAATCAAAGTAAGTACACTCGTTACTCTGATACCTGAATCGCCGATAGTGACACTCTCTCCATTGCTTACGGGATCCCTCGAAACGGCACTAGGCAACAATACCGCGATATTCCTCCAGCCCATGACGCAACCGCCTAATTGAACCGACGTAATCTCGGCGGACGCCGCAGCCGCGTGCAAACAGGAAGAGCGAACTCGGCGTATCTCTCGCCTCGATTAATCCAACATTTATCATCGCTCGGCGAATCTCGCACGCATACTCCGCCGGCATTGCGCGAAGCCGAGGAAAATCAATCCGCGCCCCCCCGAGTGCGAATCCCCGACGGAACTCCGCGCGCGATCGCGAGAGATATAAGCTTCGCGCGAGGAAAAGCGCGGAGAGAAAGAGAAGCGCGCCTGAGTAGGGCCGCGCGCACACGCCGGGGGAGGGGGATAAAAGGCGCCTCGCTATCGGCGACGGCTGCCGCCGGTAATTTTGGGCCTGTGCGGCGCGATAACAGTGCGAGGCGCGCGCGCGATCAGCTGCCAGCCGTACCGTATAGGAGCACGCGCGGGGATGGCCGAGGAGGAGCTAGAGCCCTCGCCGCTGCCCGACGCGGACGATTTCTTTCCCTACGTCTACCTGAGCCCCTACAGGACTTCCTTGCTGAGGGTATGTCGAAGCGCCTTTTCAGGGTGCGTATTCGCCGGGTCTCCGCGCGGGAAAATCGTTTTGCACTCTTATTGTGTATAACCGTTCTTACCGAGCGAGCGTGCGATCGTTTGCGTGCTTTAGATCGCGATGAGTCGTAAGATTTTTCCAGTTCGAGTTTTTAATTTGATGACTAAATTTGCTACTTTCTATTTAGGGGGTCGTATACCTAAAAGAATTTTTTTTATAAAATCACCTAAGAGAATAAAATTATAAGTATTAATAAAATGTTGTAATAATATCTAAAAATATATTAAATTTTTTATTAAAGGGACCCAAACTGCGGTCCTTAAGGCCGTTTTATGTTACGTTATGTTTATTTCATGAAGAGTTGTATCAGTTAAAATTATTTGAATTAAATATCTAAACGAATAAAAACTACTTTAATTTCTTTCATTTCATGAATATTTATACAGTTTTACAAATGACATTAATTTGCAACAATTTAAGCCAAACTTCATCAAAATTCATCAATTGGTTGATGCTGCAGGTTACGCCAACGACAACATTTTGAAATAAACATAAAGTAACATAAAATGACCTTAGGGATCTCAGTTTGGGTCCATTTTATTAAAAATTTAATATGTTTTTAAGATATTATTGTAAAATTTTATTCATACTTATAATTTTATAAAAAAATTCTGTTAGGTATATGACCCCTTAAGTATTTGAGAATTGCTTTATGTATTGTACTTGTATCTTCGAAGCTTTTTTATTTTAATTAACTATATTAAAAATTATTTTATAATTAATAATCATTAATTGTTAATAAATAGCATTAACATTGGTATTTGATTTTTCCACGTGTCTACTAACTGCGATGTTCATTCTGTTGCTTATATAGACACTGAAGTGTATCTTTAAAATAAATTTGGCCTGATTAGATACGATACATATTTAATGTTTGAAGTATAATACGGACAAAATGAAATAATTATCAATATATCGTATTAATTTCTCGGCGCGCAATATCAATGCCTATAGTAGTATGCAATCATAATTTCGTAATCTCATTATGTAATTATTAATTCGCCTGTCGATCTGCACTCATTCTTTGTTGAGACTGAAATAAAAAATATAAAAAAGTTACTTATACATAATAATTAATCTAATAATACACAGAGAAAAGGTGTTGCATTAAAAAATACTCTAGCCTATACTAAAGCGATCATAAATTGAAAAAATCGAAGTATAATTACTAGTAAATAATTTTACTATAAAAGTATAAGTAACAAAATTTAATATGAATATGTAAAAGTTTACTAATCACGATACGTTACTAATTTTCGACATTTTCTTCGGTTTTTACCTCGATTTACTACAAACCACAGTAATGTTCAATCGCATGTGTAATTACAACGAAAATTATAATATAAACACTAAAAAAATTGCACACCCCACCTAAAAAATTAATGATAACGATATAGATTTAATAAAGCACTCCATCATCGTCTCTAACAAAACAGCGGCGAAGTAAATCAGTCGAATCAGAAATCATACGATAGCTCGATCCAAAAATAATCCGCCGAGTGGAAAAAGCGCGCGCGGCGCGGATCGATCGCGCGAATCGTGTAGGCCGTTGTATGCAAAGGCCGGCACGCGAATACGTCGCGGCTAATCTGCGACGGGCCTCCCGCGCATTTTCGCCTCGTATATCCGCGCGGCTCTCTTTGTGGCCTTTATTTCGGTGCATTCGCGCGAATTCGACGACGGGACGATTCTAGGCCCACTGCTGGGTCATTCGCGCAGGCCTTAGGAGCGTTTACGGAGTTTGCCTGTTTAAGTACGAGTCTGCGGGAGGTAATTGAGATAAATATTTTTACTTATTAATTACGGGACAAGTTGCTGTAGTTTATCGTTGAATTTACTTTAGGAAACTGAGAATTTAAAGACCTTTTATTTCTAATTCACAAAAAAGTATTGCGTTAAAAAGTAGTATGGTGTTTTCTAACGCTACTAATTCAAAAAATTGATAAAAATTGGTGATTACAGCGCACTAAATTTGAATAAGTGAAATTCATCCGTATGCACTTATTTAATTTGATTAGTCGTTCACTTACTCGAATTCATCCATATGCGCTTATTTAATGTGAATTGTTGTTCACTTATACGTATAAATGAACGACTGTGCACATTAAATAAGTGCACATGGATGAATTTCACTTATTTAAATGTAGAGGAAGTGATTATCAATTTTGATAATAATATTAAATTTGAGTGTTTATTAAATAAATTTGTAGTAAAATTGGTTAGTCACTGAACCATATTTTTAATTTTTTGATATTCTCATCGGCTTTTTCCTTAGATATTTTTCTTTTATAAATTTTTCCTTAGACATTACCACCTAAAAAAAAACCGCTGTCAATAGATTGGCACGTAGCTTCCTCCAACTTCATTTTAGATTTCATTTTTTTAATTTAATAATAAAATAATCTTTTTCATTGAAATTTCATTATATTCATTTCTAATGA
>JAXIUT010000009.1:8018262-8032234 GCA_035586675.1 Eurytoma californica | reverse complement strand
ATTTCTTACATTTAAAAGTTTTTCGATGTTTAATGATTTTCAAAAAAATGTAAGAAAATGTAACCAAAAATAATATTCTATAAAAATCTGTAAAAAACTGTAAGATTCTGCTCAAAAGTCAAAAAATTTTTTAATGTAAGAAATCGCAATAAAATGTAAGAAAGAATTTTAAAAAGTAACAAATGGTAACAAAATGTTAAACAGCGCAAGAAATAGTAAAAGTTAGTATGAATTTGTAAGATATCGTAACTTTATGTTGGATTTCGAGCGTTATTTCCGCTAGGGTAGTGAATGAAAACGCTGGAGCATCTTCTCCCGATCGCGCACAAAAGCGATCGTACAACCGCTCGCGCGTCGCGTGGGGGAGGGCGTCGGGCTCTCTCGCCGCTCCGGAAAGGGGGCTGGCCCCTCGGAAGCGGAGGCTGCGGGGGCACCTCGCGACTTGGGCCCCGTCAGTCGCGCCGGAGCGTTTGCCGCCGCCTCATCTCCTCTCTCCCCGCTCATCCACCGAGAGAATGATAAGGCGGTCGTCGTATGTCGCGGTGCTGCTGCTGCTGACGGCGTGCTCGGCCGCGCCCGGCCCGGCGTCGACGTACGACCAGCGGCAGGAGGGCGGCGTCAACGTCAACGTCGACCTCGAGAACTTCCTGATCCTGGTGGCGCGCCCGAGCCCCAGCAGCGCCTCCGGCCTCGACCTCCTCGGCTCGCTGGCCAGCCTGAACGCGATGGCCGGCCTCGGGGCGATGCGCGACCTGAGCCGCGCCGCGGCCTCCGCGAAGGAGTCCTCCGAGGCCAAGGAGCAGCCGGACGCGGAGCCGCAGCAGCCGCAGCAGCAGCCGGAGGCGCAGCCCGCGCAGGCGGAGCAGGGGCCGGTCAACGAGTCGGAAAAGGTGGTGGTGGTGGTGCAGGAGGCGGAGAAGGCGGGCAGGAGCCTGGAGGACATCGTGCGCACCCTGAGGAACCTGAAGAGCAAGCAGCCGGCGAAGGAGGAGGGCAGGGGGGCCGCCGGCAAGTACAAGTTCGTCGACGCCGTGGAGGAGCCGCAGAATCTCAAGCTCGTCGGGGAGGGCCTGGAGAACTGCGGCCCCGGCAGGAGCAGAGATCGCCTGGGTATTTGCGAGGGTGACGCCGTCTCGCCCGAGTGAACGCTGACTCGAGCTTCCGAATTGCTTTATGCGTTTTACTACTACATAATCCTTACGAGTAATCTTCTCTTTTCATTGTACCGTCGAATCACTTTGTATTGCATTGCGTATTTGTGATTGTAGATTTTTTTAGCGATAGAATCTGCATTACTATTATCTTCTACGCTTCGATTTTTGTCTTGCGATATTTATTGCGTGATTATTAGGGAAGGATAGGGACTTTAACGCGGAGTCGTCAATTTCACTGCTATAATCGTCATTGTAAAAGCAGTCTAATTGTACTTCCTTTTAAACGGTGATATTTACTATACGAAAATGCGAATCAAATGTACATGTACACAAAAAAAAACAATAAAATTGTTTATTGTACTAAAAGTAAAAAAAAAAAAATTAAAAAACTGCGCATCGAAAAAATCCTGTAAAAAAAATAGGCAAACGTAATAAAACGTCCGCGCCTGGTTTAAAGATCACGGGCGTGACTGTAACGATGATAAAATCGAATAACTGAGAGAGTCGTTGTACCGAGGATGAATCGATCTATTGATCTCCCGATGACGCGCTCCTCCGCTGCGGGACGTAAGAAAAATTATGTTACACTTTGAGCGAGCTCGATTCGTAGGTGGCAATTTATAAATAGACCTATAAATAGACTCGGCGATACCGATGCTCGTGAGACGGGACGATACTTTTACGAGCTTCCAACGGTGTGGTGATTATCAATTTTTTTTTTATCCTTGCACGATTTTTTTTACTGCGTATAATGCTTTTTTTTATTACAAGCCAGATGGTGGGCGATGTTTGTATATTCTTTAAATAAAAAAATAAAAAGTGATTCGAGTGAAATAAGAAATTTTTGTTATTTTCATACTTTGCCTACTTTTATCTCCTTTACAATTGTCATTGAAACTAAGCTAACCAAGCAGTCAGTACAGTTAATTATTTTTGCAAGTGAATTTTAATTTTTGAAAAATTTATATCTGAATGAAGTTTATGCACTTCCAAGAGCGCATAGTTCTACTCCTTTAGTTCCAAGTACTCCTTTAGTTCCACGTGCCATTTTCAGGCCGTAGATAAAGCTAGCATTATAATTATAACAGGTAAAAATCACGAGCGATTTATGGCTCCTCCTCCCACCGATTAGCCGTGCGATTAGCCGAACGAGGAACTCGCTTGGCTCGCATTTGAGCCCGTTATAATGATCACAGTGTCTGCAGTACCTATACGAATGCACCCGGAAAGGATAAGGTCAAGGCGCTGATAATGACGCTGATAGTGCTTGTAAATCGACCCGAGGCGAATTATTTTGCTGCGTGAATCTTGCGGATAGCAAGACTACGCCAATTTACGAGTGTATATAGATTCAATTTTTTTGCACAAAATACTGATAGTTAATAAAAAATTTTCTCGAACTTCGAGTCGTCATATTTAAATTTCTTGCTGATAATTTTAAATATTTTATTCGAGATTTTAAATATTTTATTCATTTTTTTCATAAAGAAGTACCTATGTTTCTGAGTTTATTTCCATGATATTTTATCAGTTGTATATCTACTTAATCCGCATCATAAACCTTGTGCCTGCTGGCTGTGGTCTTAGATTTGGTAATAAATATAGCGTTCTTTAACGCTTCCACAATTTTGCCACCAAATAAACCCTGGAATATCTTGCTTGGCAACAAGGAGAGTCACCCGAGAAAGCTGGATTAACAGGGTGTCTGAAGAAGACTAGTGGTTCTAAATAGCATAGATAAGTTCATCTGTCCAGGATGAAACGACTTTATTTTTGAAAAACAAATAAAAATTTATTGAATTATCTTTTGCGTATTTATTTACCAGCACATTTTTGTGTCCTTATCTACTAGTAAAATCTATTTTTACTATTTTTTTAGTCGATCGCTCTCTATCGTCGAGTAAAATTCTAGTCGCGCCACCCCGTGATATAATAAAAATTCAACTCTACCGAGTCGTTTGCTTCGTAAGTGAGATTTCGCTCGTCGTGTAAAGCTCGCATCCTGCCTTCCCTTGCATCGAGCTCCGAATCGTCCGTGCGCGGTGCTCCGCGGCCGAGGCGCAGAATCGGCCGAAATAAAAAAGGAGCAGCCGAAGGAGGGTCCGGCGATCGTCGAAGGGGGCAATAGCCCGGCGAGCGGGAGCGTCGCCCGGGGGGGCGGAGGGACGCGGGGCCAACGTCCGCGGCTGGCCCCTCGCGACTGCCGCCGCGCGGCTTCCGCGTATCGCGGGAAAAATCGGCCGGCTCGATCCCCCTTCCCTATGGGAACGCCGCGACCGGCAGTGGAGCCTACCCCCGCGCGAACCGGCCGCGTCCCGGTTCAACGATCCCGGGAAGCTCGAAAATCGACGAGCAAAGCCTCCGCGACGATCCTTCTTTACTGTACACGCTTTTTTAACACTGACGAGTTCGCGCTCGACGTTATTTTTTTCTTTTTTCTCCTCGACGTTTACGCGCGGAGAGAGATGTAGCCGGTAATTTGCATTCGCGATCGGGCGGCAGGCATAAAAACTGGAAAGGCACAACGGACTTTTTTTTTAAAGAGTAAGAGCGCGGTGTGCGGCCATCGAAAATGCAAATTCGCAAAAAGTCGAGATAAATAGTATAAAACGCGAGCCTTGACTTACGAAAAAAAAAAAAATAATAACACATCGAGTTGCATATCAAGCGCGTAACGGTAGCGCCGAAGCGAAAAAAAACGAGATCCAGTTACGCGAATCGACGGGGCTCTCGAACGGATGATCCACCGTAGAAAGGAAAAAATGATCGTCTACACGTAGAGGCGCGAGGTATAAGATCGTCGATGGGAAAAAAGCCGGCCGCGATGAAGATGTACCGGAGTAGGGGAGGAAGCCGATCGAGCTCGGGGGGTTTCGAGCGAGAGACGCCGCCGTCGCGCGGGTCCTTGAACTTGGGCGGCGAGCGAGAGGTGGGGGACAGCGCCGCGACGGGCCCCGCGCTCGCCGCGGTGCGCAGTCTCGGCCCGGCGGGACTACGGGGAGGCCGCTTCGAGACGACGCAAGGTACGCGACATCTAACAGGTGAGAGCCGCGTCGGGGAGCTTCGAAGCTTGGGAGCGCATTTTTTGTCGCCTTTCCTTCCATTTCGAGGGGCAGTTAAAATCGTTTTTTATTGATTTACGCAAATTGCCCTTTAAAGTTGAATAAGTGAAATTTCACGTAAATAAGAGAATTGTCACTTAAATAAGTGAATAGTCACTTAAATAAGTAATAGTTACTTAAATAAGTAATAGCTACTTAAATAAGCGAATGGTCATTTAAATAAGCGAATTGTCACTTAAATAAGTGAATTGTCACTTAAATAAGTGAATTGTCACGTAAACAAGTAAATTGTCACTTAAATAAGTGAATTGTTACTTAAATAAGTGAATTTTCACTTAAATAAGTGAATAATCACTTATTTAACGTTAAATATCTTTTAACGTGGAAGACTTTTGACTTAGAATAAGTGAATATTCACTTATTTAAGTGACATTTCACTTATTCAACTTTAGAGGGTAAGTAATACCGCTCAAGAAGTTAAAGATGTGTATTTCGTAAAAATTAAGATTTTATTTTAATTTTAACATGTCTAGCTTAAATTTTTTTAAATACATCTTTCGACGAAGTGTAGCTGAAAAATTATTTTTGTATGAATTTAGAGTAGCATTTTTAAGTTACTTTTTAAGTGTAAGTTGTTGTTAACGCTTTGTAATTTAAATAATTAATAAATTATTAATTGAAACTAAAAAGGAAAAAAAATAATATCACTAAGCAATGCCTTGCAAACATTTAAGTAGTACAGCCATCGGCGTTGCGCAGTCGGTCTGTTACTACTTAAGCAAGTAGTAACAATATGCGCATCGAAGTATTCTAAAAATACAGCACTTCCCTTGAATAAAATAATCCATAAGTAAATAAATTTCGACTGTACACCACTGCAGGAGATCTAAATACAAGAATGGAGGTGAGCATCAACATGCGCCTATTCAAGACGATCGTCATAGCGATCGTCCTGGCGGCGATGAGCGCGGAGGCCTCGCCGTTACTGGGCTTCCCGCGACACGAGCTGACGGCCAGCGCCTCGGAGTTTAAGCCCACCATCGATCACTACGACCAGCGGCAGAACGGTACCGAGAATTACCGGCTCAAAGGTGCGATGATTAACGAGACTTTAATTATTCTTTTTATTTTCACATCACTCGCTAACCGTTTCCTTTCCACGATTGTTAAAATTAAAGCGGACAATGGCGCGTGAGCTTCTCGTCGCAATTAACATTTTCGCAACTTCGTTTCAGTCTGCAATTATTTGCATTTCAGTTCTGTCGCACTTTTTTCATGGGGAAAGGATTTTTTCCCCGAGCATTACGATGCGAAGGGAGTAATTAACGATTTCGTAACTTATTGCGATTTAATCGCTGGGTAGTACGAAAGGAAAATGGCTCGCGTAACTTTGATGCGTTGCGTTTGAAAAAAAAATTGAATGCTACGTTTCTTTTGAAAGGGAGAGATGTGAGTAGCTAATATGTGATTCCTTCGCAGTGGACGGTTTGGTCTTTATCTTGGCGCCTGCGGACAGTCTGCTGTTGGCCGGGGCAGGGCTCGATCCGAATTTCTCGTCGATCTTCTCCGACAACGATAAGCCCAAGCCGAAACCAGACAAAGAGGATGCCAAACCGAAACCGGACAAAGAAGAATTTATCAGACCAAAGCAGGACAAGGACAATATACCAAAATCAGCATCGAACATAGAATCACCCGTCGCGCAAAAGTAAGATCTTGTTATAAAAACGCTTTTAAATTTAGAATTGTTACTGAAGGTGCATTTGAAATAACAATTATTTTATTTAGGCCTGGATTGCGCATAACAAGCCTGATAGCGCCGTTCTTAAATAGAATCCGCCAACAGCATCAGCAGCTGCAGTCGGAAAATTAAGACGGCGCTGGATTCACTTGAAAGTATTTACTTCTTCATCAATCGCATTTTATTTAAGACATCTATAATACATGTAAACGTGATAAATTAGTGTTTAAGTATTTTTTATATGAGTGATATTACGAGGATATATTTATAAAATAGCTTAAAGGCTTTCATAAAAAAATAAATGACTGCTTTTATATGGAAAAAAATTTATTCGTCTTGTCATTAAATTTAATAATTATACATGTAATTGATCGCCAGCCGACTCTGTCATTTCTTACAATCTCTTTTTTGGTACGTTGGCAGATGATAATTCGTAACTTGTATAAAAATGATAAACTATGATTAAATCAGCTGTACAATGAAAGCTCGCCCGGCGATAGAAAATGACAGAAGCT
This sequence comes from Eurytoma californica, assembly GCA_035586675.1. Taxonomy (NCBI): domain Eukaryota; kingdom Metazoa; phylum Arthropoda; class Insecta; order Hymenoptera; family Eurytomidae; genus Eurytoma; species Eurytoma californica. Next base: position 8,025,762 of record JAXIUT010000009.1, on the reverse strand, counting down.
TTACGGGTGCGTCGTAATTAATGAAACAAATGAATTCAGTTCTCTGTACAGCCAAGTACGCACTTTTTTTAGACAAAAGCGTGAAAATTATCAAATTATAATTCTAAAAACTTAATAATAAAATGATCAAGGGAAATGTATTTTTATGCTCGCAGCGTGGTTAACCTAAATGATAATGAAATTGAAAAATCAATAAGGAAGCTCTTTTGTAAGAGGAACGAAAAGAATCAAATTAAAAAAAGATCAATAGTTCATCACAATGACTTGTCACACATTCAACTCGCCTCTCTCCTTTAATAAGCTTAAAAACTAAGAAATCACTATCGTTTCATTATATACAATTATTTGATCACTGAGTTTTCTCTTTACGGAGCACGGAAAATCGCATTACAATCTCTTTCGATTACTTAGTAATAATAACCCTGGTTGTGTATGTTGACTTTTTGGGAAACAGTCGCGACAAATTTATATACGATTGTTTCGATTAGATTATATACAAATAACCACAATTTAAATGATGAAATTTGACTGCTCATACAACATCATATTTTTTGCAGTACGAATGTACTGTCAATCATATTTCTTGTTAATTAAGATAATTATCTTTTATGTCTATAGTATGATTGATATCCTTTTTTCACTCTCGAGGGGCGAATTGACTTGTAGAATTGATAAAAATAGAATTTCTTTAGTTCCCTATGGTTAAGTTAAGAGCACACGCTTGAAGAGAGAAGGACAGCAGCGTTTGCATTTTGATCTTCTTCTTTCGATTCCTCAGAAATGCATTTGTTTCTTTCCATTTGGCCATCAGCAATCAATTCCTTTACGTCATTTATCTAAAAAACAATTTATATAAAAATGAGATGGATATTAAACATATACATAGGAATGTGTTTTTTAATTACCTCTTTTATCACATGTTTACAGTTCTCTATCAAACTTTGATGATCTACACCATTACTTGAAATGTTATTTTCAAATTCTTGCGAACTCTCTACAGTCTTTCGTTCAGCCAGAATAATTTCTAGCCTCGTTTCTAGTTCGGATCTACAAATACAATTAAACGCATATTTTAGTTAGAAATTGATATTTTCGGGCAGTTGAATAACAAAATGTCGTACTTTTCGTCTTTCAATTCTTGAATGCACGTATCGTTGTCGAGTTGTATAATACGTAAAACTTTCAAAAGCTTAGTGACAAGATTGTCAACGTCAATGACTTGATCAACAAGACTAGTAACTGGACAGTAGTCAGTCAGTGGTAGCGGACCTTCGGACGGACCCGTTTCTGATTCACTTATTGATTCACAATTTTCTTCTTCCTCATCTTCAACCTGTAATTTTTTTATATTGATAATTTGTACTAGTAATTTATTCTTAGATTCCTTTAATGATACTTACTCTACGTCTATTTAATATTGCTTGTGTCAGATTTGTTAGGCTGCTTGACTCTCCATTCATTTTACTTGCCTTAAGACTATGATCATCTGGGGTCTCAGGAACACTTAAAACTCGTCGAAGCGAATCACAACTAGATACCATATTATGAGAATAGGTGTCTGGTAAAGGAACATCTTCTAAGACGCTTTCCATCATTAAACAAGGTTCGGTTTCGAAATCAAGAAGATCGGACGAAGATTCTGTACTTAAGTCTAAAAAAAATTGAATGAATATCATTAAAATGTTAAATTTACAAATGGCAAATATAAAAGGATCAACAAACCTTTTCGTATTATTTTGGACGTATCAGAAGGTTTCTTTTCGTTCGTTTTTGCAAATGGATGTGTCGCAGCGTTCCTAATTGCTCCAATAACGGCAGAAACGAAAGATCCTCTTTTCGGGCTCGGCGTGCAGTCTTTCATACTATGTTTTGAACTAACAGGACTTGATTCGACGCTACTGTTACTTCGACTAAAAGCTTCATTATGATATATGACATCCTAAAACATGAGTTAACAGTTACTTCATTCTGTTGCAAATAAATTAATTCAATAATGTTTTAAAGCTAATTTATAATCGTACCTCAAGATCTTTTTCAGACATATTATAGGACATAATTAGCTGATCTACAAGTCCTTCTAATCTATTTCCTAGGCCTGAAAGAGCAACTGAAGCACCCGATACAGCTGCTCCTTGTGCGAGTAAGAGCTCTTTACTTCTTCTTTCTACGGCATTTAATCTCATACTCATCGACAGATTTTCCTGCCTTCTCTGTTCACTAATTCGAACCAGATGTTTGCACTCTCCCGTCTGTCTTTCTAGCTCTGAAGATAATTGCTTTATCGTCTCGTCTTTCTTTTTCGACTCTGTTTCAGCCTCCTTCAATGCAATCTCCAAAGTAGTCTTTTCTTCCTGTAAGAAGTCCTGCATTTCGATTGACTCAGCTTCCATTTCTTGTTGTTGTTGAAGTAAAGCTTTTTGCGCGGCTAAGCTCTTTTCCAAATCCTTAAAAATATAAAAGTACGTAATTTAATCCTTAGTTATTAAAAAATTATTAATAAAAAACAATTTTTTTTATATATTAAAATATTTACCCTGCTAAGCATTCTACACAAAGACTGAAGATCGGCTATCTCGATTTGCTGGTTGGCGACCACTTGTCCTGACGATTGAATATGAGTTTCCAATTCCAAAAAGCTATCGCTTCCATCTGTAACCATCATTGTTATTTAAAAAAAAATGTTTTGAAATTTTTACTATTCTACATAAATTTTATGAATCTTATAATTTCCAGTTGAATACTTCGAAATCCGATTCGTATCAGAATTGTATCGGAATTCGATAAATTCGCCATGTTTACCTGCGTGCTCCGACTGCGGCGTTCCTAGCATCGCGAGGACCCTCTGTGCGTTCTTATCCAATTCCTTCCTTGCGAAAGCATGATCAGCCTTCTCCTCTTCCAGTGATTTCCTCAATTCCTCCACTTCCGCTCTCAGCTTCTCGTTTTCCTTCCGCCTCTCCTCGTTTTCTACGCTCACTTTCTTCAACTCCCCCTTCACCTCTTGCAGTTCCTCCCAGCTACCCTCAGTCTGACTCTCGCCTTCCGACTTCTCCACGCTGTCGGGGTGAGGAAGAATTGTGGCCACCCCTGCCAGGCAGTTATCTATGTCTGTACCTGAAAAGACATATGGATATTAGATTAATTTTTTAACATAATCATGTTTTATTTTGTCAATTCATTTAAAGAAAACTTATAAAAGTTTTATCACAATAATTTAATAAGGACTTGTTTTTGTACGCTTTCATGCAATATACTTTCATACAATATAATGGTTTTCATACGGCCTCTACAAGTCCTTGTCACTCGCCATTTACACAATCCTAAATAAAATTAATAGTTACCCGTGAGTCCAGTCTGAACACTAGTCTCGTGATAAATGCGTGTCTTTTCAGCAGCCTTTTGCTTAGGATACGGTGGCAGTCCCTTACCAGCGGTAATTTCCTTACCGCTTAGGGCCTTACGGCCTAGGAGTCTGTTAAGACTGGCATCCCGACTACCAGAACGGCTCCGATTGGCCACTGGTGGCCTTTCGCTCGGCGGCCTAGGAACTGTGAACTTGTGCCGGCCAGTGCGTGGCAGTGTGCCATATGTATCGAGGGCCTTGCTCGCACCCATACCGCCGTCCATGCTCGCGGTCATTTTATCGTGGAGCCGCGTGCTCTTCAGGTCAATTCGAGGCGTGAACACGCTCGAACTGCGACCGACCGTTTGCAAGGACTTGCGGCCATCCTCTGACGGCGTCGAACCCGGCGTTCGCGTCGATGCTGATGATTGCCTGGTTGTGGATCCACCTCTTGTACGTGTTGTTACTCCTGAAATTTTTGTGGATGTTATTACATTGCAAATCTTAAATTAGAGTTTAAAAGTAATATTGTAATTTGAAGTACAAGAAGTAATCTTAATCATAACAACAAATTTATAATAAAATTGGCGAAGTACCCTAAATAAAAAACAATTAAGGATTCTATTTGAATTGTAAATCCAATTGATTTGGATTGTGTTTCTAATATAAAAACCTATCAAGTGAATATAAACGATTTTCTCTCTATAAACGAAATTTCGCTTTATCAGTTTTTGATTTAAGTTCCAACAAATATCTTTCTAAAAACCACAGGAATTTTCTTTCCTTTTTCTAAATACAGTCTCGCCAGTCGGCTACCTTACAAAATTAAAAAAAAGAATTCACCTGCACCACGACCACGCTGTGCAAGATCCTTATTAATCTCCGTGGTGAGAGCGGAAGGCAAGGAGTCCGGCCTAGCCCTTGACCTGGAGGCCGCGGTGCTGGCAGTGACCCCGGCAGCGGAGCGACTGGTGGACGGTCCCCGGGCGGCCGTCGTCGAGCCGTCCCTCGGCGTCTCCTTCGCGACAGACTTCTCGCGCGGGCGGCCCCGGTCGCGGCTCGCGCTCTGCGCCTTGCTCAGGCTGGCGGTGCGCTGCGGCGTCGCGCGCGGCTTCCCTCGAGCGCTCGCCGCCGCTACCGCCGCCGCCGCTGCTGTTGTCGCCGTCGTCGCGCCGTTACTGCCCGTCGCCGGTCGGCCGCTCGGCCGCTGCACGCCGCCGCTCTTCTGCGAGTCCGTCGAGCCGCTGGAAATAGACGGACGAAGGGGCATTCGATGAGCTTTTTTTCTTCATTCGGCGTGTTCGATTTTTCCACTCGCTTTTAGTCACGGCTATCATCGAGCGGTTCGCTTTCGGCGATTGGAATTGCAGTATAATTAAGTCGGTGCTACGTTATCGCTTTGAATTGGGTTGAGAGTTGAGCATACGATTTGGATTTTTAGTGTATTGTATTACTGGGTAATGTGCATTAGTGCATTGCATTCGAAATCTTGCTGTACGTTGAATTTATTTCTCTTGTTGGTGGAAAAAAAATTGTGCTTTTTCTCTATATCACATCGCTGACTTTTTGTGCACATGACTCCAATTTTAAACCGAAGTTCCACGTTATGAGATTTAGAAAGCACTTAAAGAAATTGTATTTGGAGCACAAGTCACGAAATGCACAAAGTACATCGCAGCAAGTGTAGGTCGTGAACCTTTCAGCTATTAGAAAGTAGGAAAAACTGAAGTTACCACTACACTTACTCCGTTTAAGTGAAAATGTTTCATATCGGTTTTTACAGCGCCTGTACGTTCCCTGTACGATTGTTAAAAATGTTATTCTATTCTTCTACTTCTACGATTTACATACTTTAAAAAGAATAAGCGTACACCATGAGTAATACTACATGATTCTATTTCACAGAGTAACTAAAAAAATCTTTTAAATATTTTATCAATAATAATATGCGGGATCTTCAGAAAAAATGAAACCAAATATACGCAGCCAGAAGATGCCCGTACACTTGTTCTAAATTACAAAATCACGATTCATCTAAAATATAATAGCTCAACATCCCAATTTTCGCGACCCTCCAATTCCTCATCGAGCGTAAAACAATTTCTGCCGAGCTCCACATCCAACACCTACTGCGTCGTGATTTTCCTCTTGGGTTGGGCGGCGGCGCCGGCGGTGCGCTTCTGTACGCGCGTGGCGGAGACGCTGCCGGCGATGGAGGAGCTCTCGCTACCGCCCTCGCTGGTGCCCTCGCCCCCGCCCCCGCCGCCGCCGCCACCGCCGCCTCCGGCGTCGTTGATGCCGCCCCCGTTGCTCGGGCGCAAATCGTCAGGCAGCGTGGCACAGGGATCCTCGTACACCGAGCAGCAGCTAACGAGGCTCGAGTCGCACGACGCCTCGTCCAGGCCGTTGCAGCTGCTCGCGTAGTCCATGCTGTTGCGGCTCTGCACCTGTGTGACACAATTTATGTTAATGTATACATTTGAAGTTCTTCTCTTTATTATTGATGATTTAAAAATATTAGTTAAGCTGTACGGGTAGGACACATTCGTATTTTTAGACTCGTTAAAATTCAACTCTTACGAGATTACATTCACTGGAGCGTAATAATTAAACGGTCGATAGGGTAGGTGATTGAAATATTAAAGTATTTTTTTTCCGATATGAAACTATTTGCAAATTGGATATTGATTTTTCGTTCAACCTTCAGACCTCTCCTCCCGTCGTCCCATTATATAAAAATCGGAAAAGCGTCGCATCTCGTTGCAGAGTTCAAATTCGTCTCTCGCGCGTAAAATATCTTATTCGATCTATATAAAGTGCCTTACTCTGGGTGGCTCGACGGCGCATCCCTCGACGCCGCTGTCGCTGCCGTCCTTGCTGTCCTTCCCCTCGGCCGCGTATTCCTTCTTGTCGCCTTCGGCCGCGTCGTCCTTGATGATCGAGGCGTCGTTGGCGCTGGTGTCCTCGTCGCCGGCCGTCACGTGTATCACCGTGATGTTGCACTCGCTGCCGAGCGTGCCGTCCGCGTCCTCCGCCTCCACCAGCGAGCGCCGCTTGCCGCTCAGGTCCAGCGGGCTGTCGCTCGTCGGCGAGTACAGATCCTCGTCGGGCGGCATCCCCGAGTCCTGGCGCGTCACGCCGTTCTGCTGCACCTCCAGCTGGGCAAAATCGAACTTTCCGTTAGTCGATATAAATTGTGATATTTCTTCGTTGCAGTTCAGTAAAATAATGTATTCCATTAAAAAAATCACGTTGCGACTTGCGTAGGTCATTTTTAAAAATTAAAAAGGAAGTGCTGCGCAGATGTATTTTTAAGTTTGCATCGTAAAAAATATATTTAATGTAATGCAACGTAAATTAGTCGAAATAATAATGGAAATAACAAATTTCTCAAAAGTACTTGAAATAACTATATTTAAAAATGATTCACTCAAGTATCTTTCGTGAAAAAAATCACTAGTTTTTCTGACCAGAGGAATGAGCACATGTCAGACTATACGAACGACACATGTGTGCGTACACGTGCTTCGAAAACACAGTCAATTATCATCTGCTTCTAGTTGAAACTTATATATTTCCTTAAATTAATTTTACAATTTGTTTCGCAGACAATAGATATTTTATGTAACATAATTAAAATTTTAAAAAATTGAATGAAAGTAATTGAAATAAATGCAAACATCGTAACTTAATTTTCCACTTGTTAATATTTATTTAACTGGATTCCCCGAAGCTATTATAGATTACGAGAATAGACCCATGCTTATTTATTCATTTTATTTTCACATGCTCCGCGGTAATGCTCTGCCAAGCGATATAGGTTTTAATATACTCGAAAAAGTTTAAACCGCAATGAAACGGGCATTTTTGGCAGAGAATCGAAGTAGCACAAGGAAATGTGAAAGTGCGCCCGGGGAATTACTATACGCTGGTCTTTACAAGCTTAAGTGTTTTCCTCTGCGTTCGCAGCACTTCATTAATAAAATTAATATTTTATCGGCTCTGGATTTAGAAATCGCGTCCCCAATTATTTTTTAATAAAGTTTATCTCTAAAAAAGACTAAATTGTTTATTTCGCGAAAAATATATGAATTTATCGAATTTAGCCTTGTATCAAGAAAAACACGGACTAAGTCTACTGATTTGATGTTGAGGCA
>JAXIUT010000009.1:8005548-8018162 GCA_035586675.1 Eurytoma californica | reverse complement strand
AAAATATATGAATTTATCGAATTTAGCCTTGTATCAAGAAAAACACGGACTAAGTCTACTGATTTGATGTTGAGGCATAATTAACCGAATCGAGGAAACAAAATCATATCACTAAAAGAACATAAAGAGACAAAAAGGGGTAAGTGCTATTTATGTATAATCAAACACAGAATTTTAAGAGTTTCCTCCTATGATAGAAGGAAACAGTTAAAATTTTCGGAAAGAATACAACACAAAAATAACAAGTCGATCATTTTTTTCCACTTGATTCCAAAATTTTCATCTCCAGTCAATAATGCAACATACAAATCCTCAAAAAAATATGACAACCCCCGTTTGCCATCGCATCGGCCATCGTAAAACGACCCTCTCCGTAAACAATAAATTCCCACGCTTCTCCGCGAGGAAAACAGCCGGAGCGCGGCATCAATACCTTATCGTCCTGTCCGTTCTCGAGCGGCGACTCCATGATGCGTCTGCCACCTCGGTTCGTTCTTGCCACTCAGTTCCGTCGTCCCCAGGGGCTGACTATGTCCGCGGGCATTCTGTCTGCCGGCCCCAACGTCTGCAACATCAATCGGAAGCGGGGGCGTTGTAAAAGTCGCTCGGACACGTTCACGGGGCAGGAGTGCGAGGACCTCGCCGCGCGGGAAAGGGGGAAATCGTTCACGGCGAAATTGAACGGCGGTAAATTTGTCTGATTGCCGGAGAAATGGGATTTTTCGAGGTACGCGCATAGCCACTGTTGAGAGGATAATTGAGAGGAGGAGCTTTCGTACACTCGCAGACGGGTAGTTTGTTTACTAACCGGCTCGACTTGTAATTTGCTTTTTAATTAAGATACCAAGGAAGATACGCCGGTAAAGTGGATGCAGCGGCTCTTATCACTCATTATCGGGCTCAAGTTACAAGTGGATCTATCTAATTCGATACGCTGTAATTTTTTATATCGTGCAATGTGGGGAAAAAAAAAGCCCGACAAAATCGGTGCGATTACGAAAAAACAGTGATAAACTTAAGACAAGGGGAATCCTTGCACTTATGTTGAAAACAATATCCGTGATCTTCGCACCATTCGCTCAGCTGATAATAAGCTTCTTAAATTACTTTAATCGCCTTTGTTTGCGAGAACTTTAAATGCTTGAAATTGCAGTGCAATTAATGCCTCGTTCGATCTCGATCAAAAAAGTTCCCCCAACAATTCGACACGGTTCGTTGCATTGTCATTGTTGAGAAAACGATCAATAATTACTACTTTATTTTATTCTTATCTTCAGTGTGTACTCTTAAGTGCATACGCGAAGATGTACTATTACGTCAGCGCTGCAACGTCACGTAATTGACGTAATTATCATTCATGCAATATTATTGTGCTCTTCAAAGACCGACCATTACTATCGAAGCACAGAGTACAAACACAGTGTGTGATTTGCAATTTTTTCCATTGTCAAACGATAAACCACAGAAAAAAATTTACAATTTATTTTATCACTTAAATAAATTTTTCTAAACGCACTACTCCAGTCGATAGATAATGAAACAGTAAAATCGCGGCTTATAAAAAGAAAAATTTCCCGGATAAGAAGCCAGCTGTAAAATCCTCCATCGAGCCGACCAGACGGCTTGCTCCAACAATGCCAGAACTACACGATGTTTTGTTGTGTAAACATCGCCCGTAAAAAATCCACCAATAGCGATCATCGGATCACGCACGCGCCGCATCGGTACAACTCGGCGCGCGTCACACGCGGCCTTTCCTTTTTTTTCGCACGCCTCATCTGGCTCTCTGAATTTAAATCACACATCTCCTTACTGCACTCGTCGAGCGCGTACTTTCCCAGCCAGGTGTCTCATCCCCGCGGAAAGATCCGCGGCTCACGTGCTTGAGCGATAAAGCGATAAGGCGCGATCGATCGGTAGGAACACCTCGTTTTCGCCGGGGGACTTCCCGGGCCGAGATACGGGGCGCCAAGGCTGTGCGCGTCGACGACAAAAAAAAAAACGCCGCGCGAAAGGGGAACGATCGAGAGAGCTTTCGACGTGGAGGCCGGATGCGGATGCATGTGCGGCTGTTTGCGCGCGCAGCGTTGCATAAGCGCGGAGAGGAGGCGAAAGAGAACGAGGAGGATGAGATCGTTAGGCTCGCGATGGACGTCGTTATAGAAGGGGATTGATCGAACGCGGATATTTGCTGATTCATCGAAATTAAGATGCGAGAGAGAAAGATGGAGCGCGCATCGAGTGCAGCGGTCGAGTGGTGTATCACGCGAAGTGCAGGCGGATCGATGCGGGAAACGTGACGATCGCCTCTGCAGTTTGCGCTTATTTTTTTTTTTCTAAGCTCTTGCACGTCGTTGTAAATAACTTTATGACCGATTGTGCGGAGCTAATTGAATTCATTGCTCGCTAAGCATTCGGCTGATAAAGTATTTAAATTTGAATTCGTAGATTACTCGACATTGTTTATTTCCTCTTATGCATTTTCTCATATGTAAAGTAGTGCCGATAAAAACACTCGTGTTCCTATCGGTACGGCGATTGGCAAACTGAAGACGGGGAGTCCCCCATGAAATAATAAACCGGCGACACATGTTCAGAATTTATCAGTACTTTATTGAAACGATGCAGATGCTCACACAAATGACAGACAAATTACAATACAGATTTTTTCCAGCTCGTAATTAGAACGACTTTATTTACCGATTTAAACACAAAGAGCATCGCTAAAAAAATAATTCTCTTGTAATTTTTATTTTAAAGAATCGATAGTGATTTCATTCATCCTTCGTCTGACGAAAGGAAAATTTACAACCGAAACTACCATAATACAAAATTTCCAGCAACAGAATAGTATGAAACAAAATACTTCGCTCAAAAGTTCCATTAGACTGCAGCGTCAATCGCGACCTCGGTACCAAAGTGACCTATCTAAAGTCGTTGTTCCAAGAAGAACCTCTAATCTGCATCCGAAAATCGTGTTATTTGTAGGTGTGGTGATCTAATCAGCTGAAATGTGCACGATAAACAAAGCCGCGGGCCAATAGGCGCCATCGGCGAGGGTCCGAGGTCCCCACCCGGCCGACCATCACGCGCGACCGCGATGACGGTTACGCGAAAACTGAGAGCGAGTGAGATAGCCGAGGGGAAGTACCCGACGTAGGCAGGCGGCGATTGGTCGCTGCCGATCGCGATCGCAGATACAGCGGCCGCTTTAAACAGCACCGTCGCAGTCCGACGAGGCTCTTTCGTCGCGCGCTTCCACGGGATGCGCATCGCAATCCAAGAAGAGAAACGCAAAAAAGCGCATTCTTTGTTTTCGTTAAAAACACTCGAATTCGAGGCGAGAGAAAACACAGTGGAGGGTAGACCAGGCGAGGCGTTCACCGCTGCGGTACAGGTGAGCCGATCAGCTGTTCGCAGTGTTTACGGGTGCGCGCGCGCGCGGGCGGGCGTTAAATAACGCGTGAAAATTCCACTCTCTGTTCCGGCGCGAGCGAGGCAATTACGGGGCTGTCCAAGATCGCCGGGATTTTTCATCCTTATCGCGAGCCTCATGTATTTATGGAGGAATGCCGATGCGCCTTGGTTGCATAATTCGGAAGCGAACTCGTTCATTTTCTAATTCAGCCGAGTTTTATGAATAGCTGGTGCGCGCGCGTGTATCTCGTTTGACTTCGTTATTGCTCGTGACTGGCCGTGATAAAAGAAAAAAAAAATTACGCCGCATTGCGCGGAAAATACTTTATTCTCGGACGCCGCGGCGCAGCGAACGCGCGAATCACGCGATTTTTAACGAATCGCAGGTTTTAATTGCATTATTAAAAGTATTACCGTGCAACAGAACGGACTGTGATAAATCGTGCAGCGTGAGGTAACGACCGGTAACTCAAGAATCGCGGCTCGTTGTAAAACCGCAATGTCATCGTAAAAGAAAAAGATGAAATTTAACAGTTGGTTGTCGCGTTTTTCAGAACTGAAGAAGCAGAGGCAAAATGAAGGGACCGGCAAAAATAGCTGACAGCCCGGGGGCGCAGCCGGAGCGGGGCCACCTGGTGGGTGACGGGCTACGGGTGAAGATGTCGGTGAACCAGGAGGACCTGTGGGTGCAGGGCGACGGCTGCAAAGTGAGCCTGGCGACGAACAGCGGCCTGCTGAGGATCACCGGGGACGGCTGCCGGGTGCACATAGAGCGCAACCTCGGCTTCGTCGAGTACACGGGCGACGGCGGCCGCATCGTCCTGGGCCCCGAGTCGCTCAGCCAGGAGCGCGTCAAGTACCACGGGGACGGCGGCAGGGTCGTGTTCGCCGACAAGACCAAGAAACACGCCAGTGCGACCAAGTCTAAGAGTACCAGTGCGACCGTGACTAAGACTACTAGTGCCGCCAAGACTAAGACTGCCAGTGCTACGATCACGACGACGACGGGCACCTCGTCGACGAGGAGGAGCGACAAGTCGCCACCGAAGGACGAGATTACGGATACCACGTCCACAGCCAGTCAGGAGCGTAGTCCGAGAAGAAACAAGACTGTGGGGAATATTAATACTTGCATCAATATTTACGTGAAGAACAAAGTTTAAGTGCGAAGTGATATAGTGTTTGGTAGATTTTTGTGCTTGCAACGAGATAAAGTAGTTATAAATTAGACTGTGACAAGTTTGTGAATTAAAAATGAGTTTAAGTACGTTGCAATAGAAGAAAATTGCTTGAAAAATTTAGTAAATTTAATTACTAGTGAGAAATAGATGAGTAAGACTTACTTGGCAGAAAAAGCGAATGAAATAAACAGTGTGAACATACGGATGTGTAAATAATAGTGAATGAAAGACTTGCTACAGGAAAATACGTTTTTTCCCCGTTAAGATATTGCCTTGAGGACAAACTAGTACGGAGTTTCAGAGACTATCGGTGTAAATATTTGTTCGCCATGACTGCGTGATCGTCTGCAGCACAGAAACGGGAGATTTTTTTTTTAAAAGAAGAAAAAAAAGCTCGTAGGTAAGCAAGTGCCTTATCGCGAAATCATTTAAATAAACCAGCTTCCGCTCGGGGGGATAACTGCGCTCCCCGAACTAGAAAATCCTATTCAAAATATCCCCATCACATGCTTAAAAGAAAACTAATTATGTGACTCACAAAAAAATTCTTTTGATTTTCCGACGTTTCCTGCGGCGATTCTCCAAAACGCCGTAATGAGAAAAAAAGTCTGCAGCACTTAGATAATTAAGGCTTCACTGACGCCCCGGCGCGTCATTAAATATACAAATTCTAAGGGAATAAAAATAAACACCGAGGACGACAAGCGACGGTGAAGTTTCGTACCAACTCTAAAGCGGGACAATAACTACCAGTGCGACGAACTTGGAAGCGCGGGATCGATCTGGACGATTGATTTTCACGGATGACCACTGGGCCGCGGCGGTGGATCGGGAAGTGTGCACAATGCGCGGCTAGAAAAAAAAAAGGAAGAGAGGAGCAGCGACTTCATTTTCCGGTCGACGGGTGTGGAGGCAGCTGTCGTTGATGAAAGGGCCACACCACCAGCAGCGAAGCGAGCCGTTCGACCCCATATACTCCTGCGCACATCGATTCCGCCGGAAAAATCTTGACAATTGCGAACGACGCGCATTGCTTGGACAGGGTGTAATTTTCCAATTTTTATTTAAGATTGTGTGCGTATTTAATTATTTATGCTTGCATTGGCGCGACAGCGCTTGGTAATAATATCAATTGTACTGCAAATAAGTATTTAATGTTTGAACACGCGATGAATTACAATTTGTATGATATTAGTAATCTAGTCAAATAAGTATATAAATTAAATAAATGATAATTGCAAGGAAAAGCGCGGCATGGAGGGCTTGCTTAGTTAATATTAAAGAAATCTAGTCACAAAGTATAAGTTTCTGTGCTGCTCTTGACTTCCAATTTTCGAACACGAACAACCTTTATTATCTTTGCACGCCCCCTAAAAATGAATCCGTATCCTTTCCAAACGTTTATATAAATAGTTTAATAGTACAGTGCATTTCGACCGCAACAGCAAAATTTACAAAAACGAAATCATAAATACACGTGTAAGAGCAGATGGCTCCTCGGGAGTTAATCCCGCGTTGCAGCCCGACAAAAAGTTCAAACTAATCGGCGGTAAAAGTGACCGGGAACGCAACACTTACAGCCAGGCGATACGAGACGGGCGCCCCGAAAACCCTCGGCGAAACTAAAAAGAGATCCGAAATTCCAGGCGCGCCTTCCCATAAAACGTCGGGGCTCGCGAGAGCGAAGTGAGATACGGCGCGATAAAAGCCACCGAGGGGGCATGCGCGCGTATATATAAACCCCCCCGGGGGAGGGAGACGCGGCGACGATGCCCGTTGCGCGCATAAGGAGGCCGTGCCTCGTGTTTCCGGGTGCAGCGGAGCTCTCGAGGAGTCGAATGCAACGCGCTCGCGACCCACTTCTTCGCGCTTTTGCCTTGATTTATCGGAGGCCAACGCGACGAGGCTCGAGAGGCGTGCGCCCCATTCCCATTGACGAATGCGAATAGGTGTAACCGCGTCGAGAGGCTTTGCGTTTCGCAGGTGAGGCGCGAGGCTAGATTTGCGAGTATCCCTTTATTTTATCTTTAGAGGCTAAAGCAGGATTTTTCGTTGCGTAGTCATTTATCAATAGTCGTTTGTGAATTTATTATGATTTTTATTTCGCGTTGAGGCATTAAATTAGTTTTACGTTTTACGAAAAATTTACAGCGTTTTTTATGTAGCCTACGTGATGAATAATAAAGGAAATGAATTTCGCTAGGCTGTATATATTACCACCTCGCACGCACAAAATAATTAAAATTTATAACTTTTAATTTTATTTCCACTCGCTGAAAAGGCAAGTTTTATGTTCACCAATGATAATTATGCAGTGCGCTTGCACTAAAAGCTTTCTGGGCATTTAAAAGAAAAAATTAAGATTTATCTCCTTCGACTCGGATAGCATTAATTATGTAAAAGTAAATTTAACGAACATTTTATTTCTTTAAAGTTGAAAAGCTTGTTTAACGCCGAGTAAAAGTTTTACTTTCGAAAATTTAAAGCGGGCTTCGCGAACGTCCTAAATTCCTTATCAAAAATGTTTGCAAACTCATTAAATATCGCAAGTTTCATTGTACCTGCCCGAAACAAAAGGAAGCTTTCACGCGGAAAATTGATAATTTAAAAAAGTTTAGCGTAGTTTTAAAAGAAAATAAACACCTTGTTTTGAAAAGAGAATATTAATTTTGTGATTTAGCTAATTTAAGGATCTATGTGTCGGGAAAACTTGATTATTCAACTTTTGTTTGAATCTTGCACGTTACAATTTAACGTCAAAAACGAAAACATAAATAATTTTTTTTTTAACGCATCCAACCCTTTAAATTATCATACGCTGGATATTTTTTTGTAGTTCTTTATCCTCACGTGGAAAGGACCTTAAACAAGCCCCGAGGAGCAAGGGCCTGTTTTCGAGATCGGCGCAAGCCCACCGCCTTATACGGAGCTGATACAAGTCGACTGACCGCCGGCAAACTGCAGTGACGTGTACTTTCTCGGTGCTCGCCGGGGATTCACACCGACAACGGGAATATCATTGACCCGTTGAAACGCGCCAATATTTTTTTTTCGGTATTTGTGTGACGACTGTTGTTGCCGTGAGATGTTAATCATCGCGACGATAAAGTTAAGTCTTTCCCCGGAATGTAAATACGGAGTCAACCTTCTAGTAAAGTAGTCAATAAAATTTTTACGGTTTGATCAGACGAGAAAACAGTCGCCAATTTTATTTTAGATGCTTTTATATATTAATGATACGCGGCGCATAATGAACAGCATCCCGAATTGGAAATAACCACATCTTAGTAATTTTTAAAGAGCATACGCCTACATTGCTTTTCTCGATACTTGATTTGACAGGAGAAAATAAGGCTTCGAGAAACACTAGATCGATTGCAGCGATGCGAAACAATGTGATACATGTGAACTATAAATACAGTTTTAATACAAATCGTCGCAGACAGTATTTACGACGACATGAAAAACTTTATGTTGCCAGACAAAAATTCCTTTAAAGAAGATAATCCACATTGTAAATCAAATATGTTTCCGCTCGAAACTTTCATCTGAAACTTGTTTTCGAAATAAAATACTGATTCAGATTAGAATTCCTTTATAAATTCGCAGCATACAATTGCATACTAGGTTTCGGAATATAAGAAATTAATTTACATAAAACGAAATAATTCTTATATTTTATAATAAGCAATTATTGAATGCTATTATTGTATGCGCATGTTAGCTCAAATTCTATTTACCCAACACAGCCGATGCGGAAAATTAAAATCTAGCAGGGCGACGCGTCCGTCGGTCCGCGTTAAAGTAAAATTCAAATCCGTTACGTAATTTGAGAAAGTCTCGCGTACGTGATTGATGTACCTGCGGCGGGGTTTCGAGCCTTTCAGCGGCACTTCGCGATATCGCACGCCTCGTTCTGGGTCAAGGTCGCTCGCGGCCACCTCTGCGGGATCCGCCGGGCTCGACACTATTAACGACGACCCGCATACAAACTTCAGGCGCAAGCTTTTTTGTCCGTCCGCCGGCCGCGACTAATTAGAATTTGACGTGCGCCTACGCCGCCGAGAGGTAAATCTCGCTCATGCTCGGTATTACGTACGAAATGAGTTTGAAGGGGCTTGGTGAATTTTTTAGAAGAGTAAAGTGATTTGTGTGACGGATCAAAGGACGTTAATTTTTATCTTTTTTTTTTTTGAGTGTGTACTTGAAATTTAGTGATGGTCTTGACGAGTTGGTTTAATATTAAACTTACGTTGTGCTGAGGTAGAGGAGAAACTCACCTGAAACAAAAGTGAAAATACTGTTGAAAATGTATAAACTAGTATTTAATTTACAAGATTTTAAACAACTCTACATTTAAAATATAAGTGAATACAAAATTAATTTTTTTTTTTAAATTAACAGTATTTTTAATTTCAAATGATGAAATTAATTTAGCCGAAAATAAGAAACACGAGAGTATCATTGTCTGGTGTACGAGTTGGCAAGCTGACTGTAACGTTAAAAGAAGCATAGCTGCCCTGAGAGATGTAATTACTGCAGCCAATTAAGTCGTTTACTTCAATAATACTCCAATTATTTTGTATCAATTTAATGAACATCGAGTTAAGACTTATTTACACTCGTTACATTTATCTCAATAAACAAACCTTCTCATGAATTAAATTACAAAAAAAAGTACGATCAAAAGCAATTTAAAAGCGAAACTGAAAAAGAGCCATTAGCATAAAATTAAAAGAAATGACTTCATTTCTATACACAGATCCAGCCGCCGCATAAAAATACACTCGTTTAAAAAAACGAGAAGAAATAAAAATTGAGCAAGTCTCGGGCAGAAAGGAATCAAATGTAAGAAAAGAAAATAAATAAAACGGAGAAGCGAGGGGGGGCCCAAAGTTACGCCGGCGGAATACGCGAGAGCTAATTCCCGAATATCACTCGGCGGAAGAAACTCACTCCCGGAATGACTAAAGCCGCCGGCCGGCGTCGCGGACGTGGCGCAAAGATGAAAAAGCCAACGCACGGCACGGGTAAACACGGCCCGGATCCCGCATCGGTCGAGCGAGAGAGAGAGAAAGAGAGAAGTAAAGGGGGAATTCCGCATTCGACGTCGCGTCCGTCGTCGTCGTCGCCGCCGTCGCCTCGTATAATAATTTTCGTCCACCGTCCTCCTCGGCCGACTCTCTCTCTCTCCGCGTCTCTCCCTTCGGCCGTTTTTGCCTCCTCCCCCTCAACCTCCCGGCGAACACATGTCATGAATACATGCATGCCGCGCTTATGTGCGCGTGTGTGCAGATGTCGGGCTTCCAGCGAAATCGCCGCGTACGCGCATCTGCACGAGTGGCTCGGCCAACGGCGACAAAAACTGCAGCCGGCTTTTGTGCGCGGGGGTTATACACGCGGAGCGGCGGCGGCCGGCTTGGAATTGATTCGGGTTTATTTGGAGGATACGACGCGGGATGCCGGCGGCTGCATATGGTGCAGTTTGCGGAAAGTTTCCCAGACCCGGCGAGAAGCGGGAGAGCGTGACGTTTGTGTGTTTGCTCCGGGCATGTTTATTGTTTCGCTGCTCTTGGCTTCTGTGCAAGGGAAATCGTTATTAAAGTTCGCCGATATCCCTTCTCTTAGTTAGTCCGGCGTTCGAGTTCGTTGAAGGAATTATTGGACAGGAGATGCTGTGGCTGTTTAAACAAAATTTTTGCGAATAGATCCTTGCAGCGTAAATTTTTGTAGAAACGTGTTAAATTATAAATCGACACTTATATCGTTAATATTTATGTGGAGTAAATAAAATAATTTCACTTTTAGAAAGTTAATGAATTTTTTGCGATTACACATCAATCAAGAATACACTTTCTTTGTAAAAAAGATCATTTACTAAGCGATTTCAAAAAAATTCTTTTTAAAGTCATGTAGTTATTTTGACCATAAATTTTTACAAAACCACGTATGTAAAAATTAAATTTCATCATAAACTATACAATTGCACGTATTATTTCTTGAGTGAAAATATGATACGCTTACTTCGAAAAAACTTTAAAACGACAAGATGTGATTCTTCTTAATTTTAATCGTGACGATGTATAATTTTTATTGACTACATTTGCAAAAATGGATTACTACAATTACGAAATAATAAACTGACTAAATTATCACTTATTTAGAAGAGTACTTTGCGATAAATGAATAACCCCTCCAGGCAGTTCTTCCTATCTATTATTCAAGTTGTATCAAAGAAAACGGTAGGAAACCCAAGTAGATAAAAACCGTCCCACGCAACTTGTACAATCGAGCGCGCGTCACCGAAAGGACCGCGATTGCCCTCGACAGAAGAAAAAGAGAGGCGAGCTCCCGAGAATAGCGCCCGCTGAAATTTCGATAATCTAATCGAGCGCGCGGCCTCCGTCGTCGTCGTCGCACCAAAAATACATCACCCGGCCGGGCGCGCCGAGGAGAAAAATCTCGATGGACCCCCGCGAACGACGCGATCCCCCGGCGACAAAAAAGAAGAAGATAGGTGCACGAGCCGGGTCAAACGCGTGACGCGAGTGCCTCGGGGCAGTGTGTAAAAGCTGCCTCGGTCGCGAGCGCGGCTAAGCTTTTCTGGGATTTCTCGGAATGCGCGCGGATGCCGGCGGTGCCTCGGATGCCCGCGGGTAATTAGGGGTCCTTTGCGCTTTGACGAGTACACTCAAGAAACTTACGGAATACGGTTTTTTTTTTATTCGATTTGCATTGAGGTGACTGGTTTTTTTCAGAGTGCGGCAAATGTTTAAGTATGGTTTTTTATTTATTGCGTGTCGTCAATTCAATGTTCAATATTAATGAATTTATGGACTGTTACGTGATGGTTCGTTTAGACATTATATAATTTTAATTCAAACGTTTATTTTATCGGTGGTTAGTTACGGTATAAAGTATAGATTCTTGCGAAATTTATGAATCACCTTGTACGTATGACTCACGCGGTTAATAGCCTGTGAATTTCAAAATGTATTACGGCGATGCTAATTCCATTGTGCACCTTATTAAAAAGTGAATAAAGCCTAATTGTCTCATAAAAACTATTTAAAAAAAGTTTTAATTGACCGGTAAAAAAATTTAACAAATTCCCAGAATGATTTAATACTTGTATTGAGATAATAACCAATGTTGCTAAGAAAAAAACCATATATTACGGTTCTTTTATTTCTTCCGGTCTCTCAGCACTCGCCGAAAACAATCGTAACTTCAAAGCGCCTGGCCGCTCCACTATCAAACTGAAACAAGCCTCGCGCTTGCCGCGTAGTCACTGTATCTCCGAGACAGGAAACCCTTTCTCCGCGCGCTGCGATCTAATCGCTATCTCGCGGGACTCGTACCCGGAAAGAAAAAAACCGAAAGAGACGCCACGTGTGCCCGTCCCTCCATCTCTCCGTGTCTGTTTCTCCGTCTTAAAAACCAACAGAGCGCCCGCGGAGAGTAGAGGAGAAAAAAAAGGGCATCGAGCGGAGGCATCCGCGGGCGCGCACGAAAGAAGGGAGAAAAGAGGCACTTTAACGAGCCGCGCGGTAAATATATCCGGGGGCAGCGAGTGCCAGAAGTGCGGGCAGATAGCCGAAGTGCTGCCCCGCGGCCTGCGGGATTGACTGAGGAGCGGCGCGCGGAGAGAGATTAAGCGCTCGAAGAAGAGGGCCGGGCCTTTTGTGCGCGGCGAGCTTGCGGAGGTGAGGAAAGAGCCGAGGGTTGGATTATTCAAGAGGTCGCTTATAGTGAAACACCGAGCTGGAAATGGATGAGTTTTTTTTAATGCTGTTTGGGATGGATGGATTTAGGGCTTGGAATTGGTTTATGAGGTGAAAATGTTTAGACTGATCAAACGATTAATAATACAACGAATTGATAACAAATTCATATGCCAGGATTAAAAGTTACGTTTTCATAATTCAACAAGAATTCGAATTAAAGATTTATGTGACTACAGTAAAATCATTTCTTAGTCTTTATGTATATCATTTACTTTTTATGGCGGTAATA
>JAXIUT010000009.1:7970860-7988146 GCA_035586675.1 Eurytoma californica | reverse complement strand
AATATTAAAAATAAGTATCATACATTTTATTTTTAATATTTAAAGGTTTTTTCTATAGTTTATAATATTGTGTGACATGAATATTAATCAAGGAATTAACAAATTATCAATTAGATAGAATTAAACGCCTTACTTTATAGTTTTTATAAAAGGAATAAACTTAAATGAAAAGACAAGCTATTTCGAGTAAATATTTTGTAATCTTTTATTACGAACATATTTTACAAAGCAAAATCGTGTCTTGAATGGAACAGATTGTGAATCTGAGGATTAAGGGTAAAGCAGAATTTGTGCCTTCATTGTGAAATGATAGGAGCGAATATTCACGCAAAAAAAAATTAAAAAAAAAAGATAAGGATAGGTAGGAATATAGGAGTGACACGAGAATAAGGACATCGGCACATTAATATAAAAAGTACTCTTTGAGACACAACATGAGGATTAGGCCGGCACATTTGCACCAAAAATTCTGATTCTCACACCTTTTATCGTCACCATTCATTCCAGAATTTCATTCATTATTTTATTATTTTACGACACGTGACTCAGACATAATCGAGATACTAGAATGTCCATTAGAAAAATTAATGCTCTTCCCAATATGTCCAATTACTTGTCTAAAGTTAAACTTAAAAGTCGTGATATTTTTTTAACTTTGTTTTTTAAAAACTTAACGTGTTTTACGAAATATAAAAAAGAAGATTTATCAACTGACTAATAATCATCGTCAACGTAACGTCACATTATTACTCTTATGAAACACAAAAGATTTATCACTTACAATTACTAACTCTACGACGTTTAAAACGATAGCGTAGATTTTCCTCGTTAGTACGCTTAACGATTCTTCTTTACTGCCTTATTACAATGTCGTGAGAGAAAAAAGGAAACCCCACTATTTTGTTTAACAGAGTGAGCAATGTGTGCCAATAAATCAGGACAAAATTTCCCAGCTGCGGCTACCTGCGAATAACTACCGAATTCTAATGCGCTATAATGTATTTACAAATGAGATCGACGTTTTAAACCTTTTTTTTATTTTCTATATTAACGTAACGCTCGGCTACCACCATGACGGTTTGGACACGTTTTACCACCGACTTTTTATCTGCCCGACGACACTGATTGAAGTGCCACGAGATTCGGGTATAAATCTGATATTTTTTACTTCTTTTTTAGTAGAAAAATAGTTTTATCAAAAGGTTATATTGGATGCGATAAAACGTCTCGTCATTGAAAAAATAAAATCTTTTTTTTGTCTTATCGAATAAAGATTTCTTTTTCTTTTTAGTAAAAAGGAGGTTTTACGAAAATATTGTAGCGTTTTAGTATATGCGATTTGTTATATTAAAGAAATATTATTCAATTTTATATTAGGGAAAAACATTTTTGAAAATACATGTGACCTCGTTTTTATTAAAACTGACATTCGCGCATTGCACTGATCAACGCGGTTGTCGGAATTTTGCGATGATCGTTAACATTATTAATATTATAGTACAGCAGTGATATTTTACGAATTTATATACAGATAAAAAATATTTCTAAAAATAATACTTATAAAATTATAATTATTTCAAAATCAGTTGGTATATATCCGGTGTGACGGTGGTAGTCGAGGGTTAAATTTCCATGAAAATATTAGAACCGCATCATTCGAGTGTGTGAATTTTTGGGTCAATTAAGAGTGTGAACTCGAATGTATTTGTAACATGATAACAAGATTTTGAAAATCTTTTAATTCGTAGATTGCGACGCGATTAAGTTCATGATTATGATATATCTACATAATATATGCGTACCCATTAGTAAAGTAGTGGCAACTGGCAGACAAACAGACAGTTTGGCAGGCATGGTGAACGTAAAACAGTTCGGTGCATTCACACACTTTTGAAGCGAATTCAGACCCGGCTTGTCTTATCTCTCGTATTATTATTTTTTAACAATTAGTTTCTTTTATTTAGATTAGTCCTTTCATACGTCTTTTCGCCCCCACGCGCGTCTGCCTCCCGTCGATCTCTTTCTTACAATATTCAATAATTCTTATTTGTCTATGATCAAGTCCTATATAATAATCGTAATATAGGCTTTTTTAGTACGCTATAATGTCTTTTCTTGTTTTTTTCTTCTGCTACATTAAAACTAATGTATTTTTTGTTGTTGTTTTGAAATCAGCCAAAATTGGCATTTCAACGTTCCCTTTCGTACGCACGTATAATTCAGCCTTTCATCGTCTTACATTCTCTCTCTTGCTTGAATTAATATTAGGAATATCGGCAGTGAAATTCCAATGATAGACACGCGGCAGGCAGGCAGAGTCTCAGTTCCCCCACGAGAAAAACGAAATCGGTGGCACTTGCGCTTCTCTACGACGTACACTTAATATTTTTTTATTAGCTCGATCGGGGAATCGAACCAGGCCCTTTGATTAACATAATCTTCGTGGTTTACTTCGAATGTTACTTATACAATTACATCGCGATTATCTTTCATTTTGTCATACAAATCACACAATAATTTTATACTTAAATACTAAAGTGCGAAATACGAAAAGCATATTGATAGCAAATTTAAGAGATACATATACATTGATAATAAAAGTATGAAAAAACTTATTTAGATCCTTATACAATTTTATATGAGTACATGTTCTTATTAAATAAAAACTTTCGTAAAAAAGGATGATTCAAAGTTTTATTTACTAAGTGCTTGTTAATGTTTAATTTAAAATCTTAACTGTAATTGACAAATCACTACACACCTAAATCAAAGTCTGTACGCCTCACCTTAAAATTAATAAACTGTCAAATGGGAGTACGAACACAGTTTAAAAAGTTTCATTACAAAAAAGCTTTAAATTTTAGGCTCGTAGCAACTCTAATCAACCCCTTGAAATGAATTTCGATACGTAATAAAAAAAAAGCATATGTAGTGTGCAACTTAAATTTGCGCTCATCCTTTGCCTTCACACTTTACCGCCTCCGAGACGCATCTTCTCGTCCCGGAAAAGGAAAATATCACTCGTAAGCCCTTCCCAAGCTTTACGCCGTACACCATTAGTCCGCAGCTCGCGTCATACGCGGCAAAACTGCCGAAAGCAGTGTGCACGCAAATACAAAAAAGTAAACGAAAAGTAAAGAACATCGTACATCGCAGAAGATACGTTCAGCCCGACAAAGAAACGCTTCGATTCCCCGAAGCCGCGGGTTCGGCCTTAACGCCCGGCCGATCCTTGCGGCTCTCGTCCTCCCGTCGAGGAGCATCGAACATCTCGGTCCTCCTTCCTCGCCCTCCTCGTGTCGCACGTGTGCGTGCTCGTCTTGTGTGAAAGTGTATGCGTGCAGGGGTGCCCCTTTCGCTCTCATCCGCGCGAGAATCAGGGTCTGGGGCACCCCAGCGCCCGCGACGCTGGCGTCGTCGTCGTCGTTCGTCTCCCGCGCCGCATCCTCGGCGCCGGCTCCCCCGCCGTCCTCCTCCTCCTCGTCGTCGGCAATACGCCCCGTCGGCCTCGTCCCGCTGCTGCTGTTGCGCTCCGCATTCTCCCTTCGGCCGGATCCGAAGCTCGAATGCGGCTGTTGGATGCGAAGCTGCGCGCTTCCCTCGATCTGGACCTTGTCCCTCCCCCGGCTCTCATCGACTGGTCCGAAGCACGGGAGCGCTACTAAGATTATAAATCACAAATGAAATCACAGACTTTCGTTGGTGGCTCGACGTAGAGGCTCGCCCGGAGGACGTTCGGCTCGTCCCCGGCTGCCGGCGATGGGCTGCTGCTTCACTCGAGGTCAGGCGGCGACGACGACGCGCGTCGCCAACGCTACTCCCAGCCATTCTCCTTGATCATGTGAGCCAGCTCGATTATGAACTTGCCCTCTTTGTACTTTTGACTCGACTCGAACGCGTGCTCCTGTAAAAAAGATGCCCCGATTAGTCGCGACGAAAATGTTCCATCTTTCATTATTTATTTTCTCTTTCTTACTTTCGTTTTTCTTTTTCGAAATTGTAATCAAGCGGTGATGTAACGGAAAGCCGATTGAATAACCGCTCCTAATTCTCATTCAACGTTACCGATAAAACGCAGCCTGAGACTGTTCGAATCGGGACTGGTTAATCTTTCGGTGCACAATTTGAATGCATATCGCCGCGGCGGCGCGCGTGCGGCTATTTGAATAAAGCGCGTATAATCCAATATTAACCGACTCGACTACCGCGTGCGCGAAGTCTCCTAGTTTTCTTAGTCATAAATTTCAACTTTACCGCCGTGCGCGCGCGCTCGCACAGTGAAGTTTCGATTGAACCTTGAACCTCGATTGAATGGAAATAGAACGGAGTAAATGTAATGAGCGAATTGGGTTCGCCGTTTCGCTTTACTCGCGACTTTATAAATCATAAAACTTAATTAGCGTCAATAAAAAAAAAAAAAAAATACCCGATCATCAATTTCACCGACCGCAAGGATTTGACTCGATAGCAGAAAAACTCCAGAACGTCCTACAGTTGATAAAAGAATACTTTAACCGACTTGAATTTCTTCGTTTTTTTCATCATTTTATTTTACTCTTTTTTTAAGAGAGGCATGCGAGAAGCGAGTCGGGGTCGCGCGCAACACTTGTTGCCGGGACGTTTTTTCGCGCTCGAAAAGCCGATAGCGAGGGCCGATCGGGAAAGCCGATAGGCGTGCGATATCGGGTTTCTCGGGCGGTGCGCGCGAGCGCGCGCGGAGTTGCGAAAGTCGCGCGGTCGGCCGAGACAATGACTCCGCCGGGCCCGCGACCGTAGATCGAGCGCTTACGTATTTCCAGCCGAGGGTGGTCTTGCAGCACTCGCAGTAGATGTCGGCGACGGCGTGAAGCCCCGTCAGCAGGACCCGCTCCTCCGCCGGACCGCAGCCCACATTCACTCTGCGCGACACATGGAAATAACGCATTAGCCACTTTCGCGAGACAGGGATTTTGGTGGATTTTCATTTTTTTTTTTTTTTTTAACAAGTGTGATTTGCGTTATTCTGAATTTAAGTCTTCGAAATTTTAATGGAACTTGTAGAGATTTGGTTTATACGAGTGCGGGAAAATTGATATTAATTTTGATAAAATTGAACGACTAATGATTATAGTCGAGGTGGTGTGATGAAATAAATATTAGTGAAAGGTGATTTAACGTGTTTTACTTACACAGAGTTGAACAGATAGGCACGACCCTGACTTCCTTGAAAAGACTGAAAAATATTTAAAAATGATTTAGTTTGTTTTACTTGATTTTTTTATTATCGTTAATTAAACTAAACGTACGATTGCGGTTTTACAATATTTATTTAAAAGACGGTGATTTTAGTGTCGACGAATCAATTTAAAAGCCTTGTTTACATTTTGCTCGGCACGTAAATTATGTCACCATTATATTATCATCTAAAAAGAATATAAAATAATGTACACAAAGTTCGTTCCAGTTACCGTTAGATATAAGAAAGGAAGGGAACGCGGTCAAAGTTAACGAAATTATATGATAATGCTTCTCTATGTATGCGCGAGCGTCTGACGCGTTACATCCATTACTACTTGCTCCGTTCGCTCACGTGGGTGGCACTTTCTTTTATCCCACAGTGTCATTTGAATTCACCGAACGATAACGCGCCTTGCGAATACCTATTCCGCTTGAATTAAAAGCGATCGCGCTCAATTTTCATTATGTAAAAAAGGCAAACGTAAACCGCGGCTCCCTTACGAAAGAAAAACCCCGCTGCCGCTCTTAGTACACTCGAGCCGTCTTAAAAGCACCGACGAAAGAAAATTCTGAAAATTCCGCAAGCTCGTCTTAACCTAATTAAAAAAAAGAGAGAAGAAGGTACAATTGGCCTCACCTTCGAGATGAGCTCGTCGTGGTTGGCTAGGTGAGCGCGGCAGTGAATGCACGAGTAGGTGCGGTGGCAGGAGGGCAGGTAAGCCTGAAAAGTTTTGACCATGATGGCCGCGTGTCCGTTAGCGCGGAGCCGTGCCGACTGCGCTCTCGTGTCCTTCCTCCTTTCCCCCCGGTCGCCTTTTGCGGCTCGAGCGCGCGCTCTTTGCCTGCGGTGCGGAGCGCCTCGCGCCTCGAGTCCGACTGCGCGGCCGTCTCTCGCGTGTACTCGCGAGCGGCCGACAACACGCCAGCCGGTGCGCGCACTGGCTCGCTTTTTAGGGCTGAGCGCGCCGCGCGCCCACGCGCGAGGGAGGGAGGTGCGTCTCGCGGGCGTGCGCCGCCGCGGCAGCAGCAGCCCGAGGTCGCCGGTGGGCCCGGCGAGTCCCGATGCGAGGCCTGGCCCCCTTACCCAGCGCCGCTCCCTGGCGCGCCGACGATCAGCTGTTGTGCCGCTTCAGACAGCGCCGGCACGGGGACACCTGCAATGCACACACAGATCGTTCAACCGTTTTGCCGCTCACTCGACGATTATTATGTGCGCGCGTAATCCCGGTGCGCTCTCGATTGTTTGATTGCCGCAAGGCTAACTTGCCTCGGTGCGGTTCGAGCGAGTTGACAATTTGGGTACCAAGCTTTCTTGGGAGGTTGCGCGGCCTGGGAGAAAAGGATGGGAAGGTGTCTCTCAACGAGGCGACGGGGAGTGGAATGAAAGTTGATCTTGATGTTATTGGAAATTCTGTTGAGTTACGTTAATGAGTGTGAAGACGATAAAAGTAATTTACGGGTCCTTTCATTTTTATTTTTAAACGATAAGATTAGATTAGGATTATCGGTTTAAAAGTTTTTGTTTGTGCATACGAAAGCATACTTAAATTCGTTTTAATACGCTTTAGAATAAAACCTTTTTTTATTTAAACGCGAACATTTTATTCGTAGATTAAATTCAATTATTCATCGGATATCAATTATTCTTAAAATAAAAACTTATCGCGCGGACAGCGTTAAAAACTGCACACCCAACGATCTGACCGACGAAACCGAAGAGTGAAAAATTACCCCGGAGTAAGACAATCCTCGCGACAGCCAACGATCCCCCCGGGCTCTAAAAAGAATCCATTCGCGAGGAATAAAAAAAAAAGGCGCACGGCGCAGCACGCGTGCGCGTAACTCGATTAGCCGTAAATTGAGAATCAAGGAAATCACGGCACGTCAGCGCGGCTCTGCAGCGGCACCGGGACCGCGCGTCATCGGCACTCGCCAATGAGGCGCGTTCACTGACACAGAAAGAGATAATTTTTATATTAAGGGCACGTGCAGGCGGCTCGCGCGAAGCCACAAATCGCCGACGGCGCGATTCTTCGGGCTCACGTATAGCCTGGCCCAATTGCGATTCGCGAGTTACACGCGCCGGCGAGGGAATTCAAGCCGGTTGTAACGAGAGCCGCGCGGACGAGACGCTCGCGGCCACGACGTCTCGCTGCGAAATTCGCGCTCGGTGCGACTCTTGCGCGGTATAGGCCGTCGCGCGGGGGGAGATCTCCCGAGCGAACGAGTTTGCGCCGAATAAATTTGGTCCACAGGTAGTTTTTTGAGTTGGGTTCGCTGGGGTAAAATTCCACGGGATATGCGAGCGGAACATTTTTAGAGGCGGTGGCTCGAGTCGTGCGAAGTAGGCTGTAGATTTTGAGCTTTTATAGCTGCGATACGATGGTTAGTCTTTTTCTTCTGTTTACGCGGGTCGACATCTTATCGATGGTGTCATTATCTTATAGAAAAAGGTAATGCGATGGTCAGATGGATGCTTTTTCTTGGTACGTAAGTGGATGCTATTTTCGGATGAAGCAGCGATGCCGCACAATGTAATCTCTCACGCTGACAAGATGACGGGTATTAAGTTACGATTTGTGTCTTCCTTTGTCTTTGATAGCGGGTATCAAAGAAGAGCAGTTTTTAGGGCACTGCTTTTATGTATCAAGAATCTGCTATTTTCAAAGTTCGATTAATATAGTATCACAATTTTGTTTAAAAAAATCAAAATTAAAGTTCGAAATGATGTTTAACATATGTACTGTATATATATACTGAATAATATGATAATGAAGTTTAGCAGGTTACTTTAAAAAGTGACACAGTTGAAACGGAGAGCATACTTAAATGTATCCAAATAATACAAAACAAAAAAATATCAATAACGAGAAAAAAAAATTTGCCAATCAAGATATCTCTTATTTATATTTATTCTTATTTATATTATTTCTTATTTTCTTTATCAAGAAAACGTCAGATTTACAAAATTTAATTGTATACGATAAGTATTTCAAGTCAAGGCATCTGGTGTAGGTACCACAGAACTGTCATGTAGAAATTGCATGAACGGATAGATGTTTTTACTGTATTAGATGACCTACACGTTGCGTTATAAATTTTATCCGTAAAAACTAAATGACAGATCGAATTAACCATATTGACTGCGTAATCAGTTCGTAACCTTGGTATGTAGATTCGTCCGTTTTTTTTCTCCGCACTTAACTTTGGCAAACGCCGTGCGACGTAATTAACAAAATCGAAGGCGACGCAAGAAGTTCGACGCATCCCTAACGAATCGCGTCAGTTACCTTGGCACGACACTTCATTTCTCACTTGTCGCCATCCCCTTTCCCGACGCTTAGCCGATGGACAGGCCGAAGGATCATTACGCAAATGCGAGACTGCGACCCCCGCGATGCGACGGGGGAGGACGCCACGCGGGTGGCGGATTAACTTCGCTTTAAGAGATTTGTTTTTCTTCGACGATAGCGCCCGCAGAGGTCGAGGCGAGATCGAGACGCTCAATTGCCCGCGTAAATCCGCGACGATTTGAGCGTTTGTCAGCGAGTGACGCTCGTCGACGACTCCCTTTCTTTGTGCGTATACCGAGTCGTTCTGACTTTTCGAACTCGTTTGGGGCGAATGGGTCTTTTATGCTAATCTTTTTAATTCGTTCGTAAGGATTAGCAAACGTTGCCGACCGGCGGTGAATGCTTTACGAAGTGGGTTTAGGAGTGACAATATTGCCGTTGAGCGTTGGAAAAAGTTTCTACTCGATAGCCAGCGCGCGATAAGCCGCAAAAATAGAATTATTGATTTGATAAATGCTTTACGCACGAAGTTTACATTGCTCGTTTGGAGAAGATAAATTGACGATTTTTCTAATGTCATTCGATTGCAAGAGGAAATAGAGAGCGGTTTCTGTCGAAAAATTTTCAGTCAAATAAATTTAGCAGTTTTTATTTAACTGAATTGAAAATACGTTTAACAATATACTACTGCGCAGAGTGAGGAGGAAACGAAGATATATTATATTAATTAATCAGCCAAAAATATAATTGTTTATCGGCGGCAGACGATCGCAATTAAAACAGTATCAATTAAGCAACGCAGATTATTATTCATTCAATATTTCACTCTCCCGTAAACTCAATAATTTTTCACGTGAGCGATGAATAACCGAAAACACACAAGCGATTGTTTGGAGTGCAGCGTGCAGCGCGGTGCAAATTAAAGCTGCGTCGTTGCTTCTCGAGCGGACTCTCCCCGATACCCCCTTAATTCATCCTCAAACACGCTGCACTGAGAGCGCGAATTTACGAGCGTGTGATTCACGACGCGTAGATGCAACGCCACCTGAATCACGCCTTTTATCGTCCTCTCGAACTTGAAAAAAAGAAATAAACATGCGCGACGACTCATTCACGCGCGTCGACAATAACACGCGGCGCGGCAAGGCCGCGGAACAGCTGATCGCGCGCCGCCGGTGGCGACCGCTGCAGCTCCTCGTCGATAAGGCAGCTGCGGCTAATCCGCGAAAACTTTCCCGCGCGCGCACTGCGACGCAAAAGCCAGCGCGAATGTAAATACGCGAGATAATCGAATATTTGCGCGAAAGGGGGGGTGGGGGAGAGGGGGAGGCGGCAAGGTGGTCGGGACGCGATGAAAACATCGATGCGAAATAAGAAGGCGCGCATTATCGGTTAAGAATTTTTGAGCGACCAAACGACGCAAGTCGCTGGTTTTAGATGCGCAGATTTCGTCGCGTGTTTACGCGCGTGTTTGTAAACACTAGTTAACATAGCGGTTTTTTTTCGACTCCGCTTCTTCTTTTTTCCCTCTCTCACTTAGAGCGAGACGGCGAATACGCCCGTGCTTTAGTGCTCGCATGAGTTTTAGTTTTTAATAATGAGCAGCGTGCAACCTGTCGTAAGTGAGACGTAAAAGTGCGCAATGGATGGGTGGCACTTACGGAAAGTGCTTTGCTTTTTATCTATTTGCCGATTTCTTTTTAAAGATCTACGACGATAGAATAAAACGTTTTACAAAAGTGCATTTGATTATTTCTACTTTTAGATGCCGATCGATCATTAAAAGATACCACTTATCAGACTCTTTCAATTATATTTTTAACGAATTCAAAGAGACGCGCGAACGAGGAAAAGTTTTTTTAATAACAAACTCGCTAAAATTTCGTCATCCCGACGAGCTCGAAAAAACAATCAAGGGGCATAAAAATTTCGCAGCGAAAAGAGAAGCCGGGCACAAAAAGCGCAGCACGCACCGGCAATAATTCAACAAAGCGAGCTGCATGAGCAAGAAAACGCCTCGGCGCGTATCACAAAAGGCCACTTTATCGCGCGCGAGCCTCTCGTAGAAAGCTCGGGCTCACTGGATCTTCACGCCGGGAGAAATCTCGGACGCGCGTGGTGCACCTGCGCGCGGCTAAAAAAAATAACCGGGTCCGCCTCTTTGTCTTCGTCGACCGTACAAAGGCGCGCGCGGGAGAGACGTCACGCGCCGAGCAGGAAGTCGCGGAGACTGCGTCAATCGTCAGCCGCTCCGGAATTATTCCTCCCGCGTCAATTTTTCACGACCCGGTGAAATTCCGGGTTTCGAACGCTTTCGAAACTATTCGGTCGACCGGAAAAATCGAAGATGAAAGTTCCTCGAATAATTTATGAGCAGTCGGGCAGTTGTGCACACTACACTCGCGTGATGCGGTGTTGTTTCATTTGGTCTTTTTGTTTCTTTATTTTTGGAAGGTGGTTGGTATTCAATTTGTCGCGCGGAATCGTAAGAACTGCGCGCAATCTACGCGAGATAATTCGACGCGAATTTCATTCCACTTGTGCGTAATTCCTAGGCTGGAAAAATACAATAAAGAGGCGGGCATTGTAGCGCTCGGTGAAACGAGCGCGTTACTTTTTAATCAGACAATTTTATTTCGTGCCCGACATCACTGGCGCGTTGAAAACAGGGGGGAAAAAAAAGGAACGACGCCCGGGCAACAAGTCCAGCGTTTCTTTCTAACGGTCTTGACATTTAAAATATACGACCCTTGGCACACAAAAGCCGAGCGCGTCGCGCTCTCTCATCAGGACAAATGGAAGCGAGCCTCATATTCATATTATTATTTCAGCGTCGCCGCGCGAGTGTACATAAAGTAATCGGCGAATCTCTCCTGCGCCGCGGCAATCGCCTCGTTCCCATCGCGCGCGAGCGAAAACCCTGAAACGATCGCGTCTGCGTGTGTAATTTGAAATGGAACATTTTGCAATGTCACATTGTTGAGTCAACGTGAGAAAAATTTATAACTGCACTGCGTTCGCGCTCCTTTTTCTCGTCGCCGCGATTCATCCGCGGGCTCGCGCAATTTTTAAGCGCGATTAATTAGCGCCCGGATGATAAATTGGACATTTTCGTATTGTCTCCGCGATGATTTGTTAAGGAGAGAAAATTACTCGGCTGCGAACTTCGGTGAAATGGTTAATTATCCAACGGGAAGTTAAAGCGACTTGTCCGAGATCGAAAGAAACTACGGCGAGTGAATTACTTACTTCGTCTTAAAATTGAGTCGCTCGCTTCGCTGAAGAATTTACTAACTGCCGCCGAGCAAATTATTTACGGTAAATTATATATCGCTCCATCGTTTTATTGTTTCCCGTTCAAGCAACGGAGCCCAATACAAATGCATTCAAATTCATTCACTGTACATTGGTTATTTAGTTTGACAATGGCAGTAATTTGTTTGAATAGCACACAGCGGTAGAGCCGAAGAAAGCGGTGCGTTATTTATAATCCGAGTAAACGCGTAAGCCGTCCGATAAAAGCGACGTTTGCTTTGTTTCATATTTTAATCACGTGCCGGGCCGGCGTAATACCAGCGGCGATATTGCCAGTAATTGGAAACGCAAAAGCAAATCGTTTTGATCGACTGCACTTTGTTCTACGTAATCGGGCGCCGCTCGACTCGTCAAAGGCAAACCACCGACGGTTGCGCGTTAATTACGCAAGAACGGGGTCGCGACCGTCGACGAATTTGGTCGGATGCACCTTTTTTTTCATTACAGGAGGTATCAGCGTCCACAAAGGGTCGGGGGCACTTCGCCTTTAGTGCGAGGCTAAATTTTTCGCGATCGCGCTTTTTTTATCCGCCGAGATCTCGTTGATAATGGATTTTTAATGAGGCGCAAGAGCTGCGTCCCGATTTTTCCTACGCTCGCTGTTCTAGTGAAACGAAGTTTCACGTCGAGAGAGTCCGAGTAAACGGAGAAGAGAAAACTTATTTATACTTATGAATTTATAGATAAAAAAAAGTGAAATTTTTAACTTTCGTTGCACTTTTACCACTGCGGATAAACGCGAGATTATAATTATAATTTTAGACGTTAAGTACGAAATACGAATGCCGCAACCGTAAGAACAGTTATTATACGGATTTTCACGGAATTTTCCAAGATGAGCCGCGCAAGGAGCATCGCCTTACTTCGCCCATGCGTACATAGATATTCACGAGTTGCTCATTCGTGGAGCCAATACGTAATTAGCATCCCAGCGCGCCTTCCTCGGTCGTCGATAATCCAGCGCGAAAATCACCGCCGCCGACCGGAGTCGGCGCTCGGCCAACTTTGTTCGCGGGGAATTCTCGTATATCCGTCCATTAGAGACGATCTCATCCAAGGCCTACGACGGCTTGCTCACGTACGCGCCTCACTTTTCCTTCCTTTTACGTCGAGCCCGCGTCAGACCTCGGCGACTGTGCGCGCGCGCGGGCTCGGCAATAATTTCCCCGCGCCTACGGTGATCGCCCGGCTCTGTCCGCCGAATACTCCCGAACTTTTTGGCCGCGGCCCGGAAGAAAGTAAAAGCTCGCGGATCGAAAGAGAAAAAAAGAAGAAAAGAAACGAGGACGTCACTGCCGGCGTCGATAACAATCCGGGCTCGGGGTTTATTTTTGTAGGTCGCAGAGGCTGGCTGTGCGCGGAAGAGCACTTTGCGGATCGACTGGTCGAACGAATAAAAGAGCGCGATCGGTTTTCCGAGCGAGCGCGCCGAGTAATTTGAATCTCGCGGAAAACGGTGTTATTGCGGATTGGCGCGTTAATAGGCGAATTTCGCTGTTCGGCTTTCAATTGGCCGCCGGGCGAGCTCGTGACTTTTCACGGAAACAACGCGATTGTTTGATAACGGGGAAAAAGCGAAGCGGTGATAGAAGGGTTTTTAATGCATTTTAGGAAATGTCGGGGCGATTTTACGTGCTCGAGTCTTTTTTCAAACGCTCGTAATTTAATTTTAAAAAAGTATAATTTTATCAAATAATTTTGTTAATGAAATTTGAATTTAAATGTCGAATATTACGGGAATACTGTACTTACAAACGAATAGGATTCTTTCCGTAAAAGCGATTGGTTCCATAACGTACCTGCAACAAAAAAATGAGCAATTATTTTATGATTTTACTACGTATGTTATTGATTATAAATAAAAATCAAGCGTACAACGGTAGACTAATCAATATTGCACTCGCATATGCAATCGCATCGATTAACATAATTTTCGCAATACACGTGCATTCAATGACTGATTAAAAATTGCAATGAGCGAGCCTAATTGAGAGACTTCTGTATAATCCCGAAAGTCGAGAGGAGTTGGTAAGACGCGCAGTAGGCCGATCGATTGTGGTATATACCGTCTGTGCGATAAACAAAACGCAGCTGCTATGTGAGTAGCACCTACGAGGTACCGAAAGCCACGGACGTTGAGGAAAAAGTGCATAACGCCGACAGATAAAAAAGCTATCTTATCGGGTTTTAATCCAAGGACCTGTTTGAAAAGTCGCATAAAATCCGCCTCACTTTTTTTTCGATGCGGAAATATAACTTTGGCTCGAACCGTGATAACCGCATCAAGGTAATTGATATTTATTTACACGAGAAGCACCGAGAATAATTATGTATTGATCAAGATATGTCTCGATCAATACAATAATTTATTTCTGAAAACATTATTACTTTTTCATTTTTAAGTGTCGTACAAAATATACGGAACTCTATCTCACTAATTAAAAATATTCTCATATTACAATGAACTCTCATATAAAATGAAATCTCCAACTGAAATTCCACATTAAATAAGAATTCGAAGTTTCGCGCAAAACGAAGCGTTTCTTGCTCGAGTTCGAATCCGCGGGAACGAGGTTCGTCCGCACAATGCGAAGCACAGCATATGAAAGACGAGCATGTCCCACGGTTTCGCGGGCGCTGCGAATTTCGCGGCTTCCCGTTCCGCGCGAAAAAAATTGCGCAACGCTCGCGCTCGGCGCGCCCGCCTCCGATCGGCATTGTATAACGGCTCGCATGAATATGCAACGAAAATCCGCAACAATATAATTTTCGCGACAGCGAGCGCGCCTTTCAGTGGCGAACAAAAGAGGGGCCCCGCATTCCCGAGAAGTGACAATTGCGCGCGCGCGCGACAAATGAAAAATTGAGGAGGCGCACGTAATGTGCCGCTTTGATGAAAATCAATTAGGAGGGGGGGAGGCTCGTTGAGCGCCAGACGCGTCTGAGAGGTAATTAAAATTATCGAGCGCCTACTTACGCGCCGATGAAAGAAAGCACAACTGCGATGCTCGAGATGCGCAAATAAGACGGTTTTTATTGCGAGCACGTCGGTTCTTCTCTTGTTTCAGTGAGTACTTGGTGATTTGATGGCTTTGACTGTAAGTACGGGCACTTTACTAAGTTTTTAATTATCAAAGCGTATTTATAAATGAGCTTTTCTCTATGTTGATTGACCGATCGGAATGACTAAATTTCAAATATACACGGTTCAAAATCTTGTGCTTTGCTTAAAATTGTAAGTCGTATAAAATTTTACATAATTTTTTTTAGTACTGTTCAAAATTTATGTAAAGTCTCGTATAATTATCAACGAAGAAATGTTGTGTGTAATGTACTTTCATTAAATTATTGTAAGAAATATCATGCTTTGTCGATGATACTTATGAATACGGTGCACACAAATATAGAGCGTTATGCCATAATAAATAAAGAATTTATAATAACAATTAAATTTTCATCTACGTATGATTTATTACAAAATTATACACTAGTTGTGCGCTTTTAATTAAACACATACATCGAGCATTTAAAATTGAATAGATTCTGAAAAGTGCGCGATGACCTCCCTGATAAGGATGAAAAAGTCGCGTGGAGGCGTTTGAAAATCGACGGGGTATACGGGGACGATTAAAAATACTCGGCGTTCGATGAGAATACATCCTGCGAGCTTATTTCATCCCGCAGCGGGGCAAGAAAAAAGCGTCGAGGAGGCGGAGAAAAGTGCGGGGGGCCGAGCGAGGCGTTGCAAGGAATCACGGCCATCGAGCGACGCGGCCGGTTATAAATACGCTCACGTGCTCGCCGTGGCTGTGTGGCAAAACATCGAAACTCGCGCCCCGCGTCACGCCTCGGCGCGCATCTCGCAGCGAGAGCGAGCTTTTTACGCGACTTGAACTTTCGCCCGAGCCGCGGCGCGCGAGTTTGGCGAATTTCGCGGCGTTCGATCGGCAGTTTTAATTCGATTTCTCGATAGTTTCGTTAGCTTTCAAATGAGTTTACGTTTTTATATAGATATATTCGTAATTTTAACGAATCAATTAAAAAAAAAAAATGGAAGTTGGATAATAATTTTGTAGGGTTATTTTAAATGACTTAAGATTAAGATTGAAGAAAATAAGTGCAGGATTGAATTAGATTATATTTTAAATAAATTTAAATAACTGGGTCGCACATTTTTATCGCCTGATGCACCAGCCGACGTATTTTATGTCTCATGGGTGCAATCGCACGTTCTTTTTTTTGCGGCCCACATATTTTACAACTGAAATAAAACGCCAAACTTTCGCTTCTGAAAGTTTATGTTGTTTCTCTATTACAACATTTATATGCAGAATATTTACAAATCGCTTTGCAATTTCCTTTTTTTTAAATAAATTTAACAGAAGTAGAAAAAAAGGTTAAAACGTTTAGGAAACAATGGAAAGCATTTTACAGTTATTAATAAAGTCACCACGAGGTGGGAGTAAGTATTTCTTGGAATGAGCACTTCAAGCTTGTCGTAAAAAAGGTTATTAAACAAAAAGTTATAACGGAAACGTTTTCCGATAACTTTATTTTTGGCCGCATAATGAAAGTGACAGTCTTTCCATTGAATGATCCGCCGAGTTCGCCGATAAGGCAGCCATCGTATGAAAAATGTATGATCCACGGACACGTGTTTCCTTCGGCGGCCAACTTTCCGTGCGCGCGATTCAAGTAGTCGCGACACTGGCCTATCGAAAAAAGGGAAAATAAAAAATAAATGTCTCATTTTTCACCGCGAACTCGGTATCTCCGCGCTCGTCCCTCCTTTACGCGTCGAGCCTTAGCATACACGTATGTTATAATGATAAAGCTTGCGTTTCTTCGCGTGATTATTAGCTTGACTGTTTCCCGATCGTAAATGCGTCATTTCGCTTTCCGTTAGATGCTTCTGATACACGCGAGCGAACGGAAAAACTGTACGGCTTTCATTAGATGAATGGCGCTTTCATGGAACGACGTTAATTTCAAAGGCCGCGCGCTCATGGAAATTATGTATTTCTTCCTCTGTTCCTTCAATTTTTTTTAATCGTCTCCAGGAATTAGTCCGCTATCATTAATTAATGAATTGTCGATTCTTCGCCCCTCATCCCCCTTAGTCGATAATTGCCGTATAGGCAAGACCACATGTACTCACTTAAGGCTGATTCTTCGAAAACCGCAGGCGGAGTATCGGAGTGGTCTTTAAAAATCATCGAGAGCTTGTGCAGCGATGTGGTTTCTTTTTTCGAGGAGAAAATTAATCTGGGAGGAGATTAAACTTGCAGATCGACGATTGACCTGGATACGCAGTGGCGCGCTAAAGCGGGTCGATAAAAAGATAAACAATCGTGGGTCTAAAATCGAATTGCCGTTTGTTATTCCCCGCGTTTCCCCGTAAAATTCAAACCGCTGGAAATGAACGGCGGAAACAAACAACCGAAACCCACTTGCACTGAGC
>JAXIUT010000009.1:7934535-7970760 GCA_035586675.1 Eurytoma californica | reverse complement strand
CCCGCGTTTCCCCGTAAAATTCAAACCGCTGGAAATGAACGGCGGAAACAAACAACCGAAACCCACTTGCACTGAGCGAGCGATTTCCTTACTCCCGAAGAAAAACAATTCCCCCTTCGCGCTTTACTTTTTGGTAACTTCATATATAAGTCATATAAGGAAATCGAAAATAATTCCGTCCTGGTATAATATACGATATTACATTTGAAAAGCACTTCGTTATCGTCTGCAGGGGAAGCCGAACTTTTCTACTCGAACTTTCATCGATCCAGCACTTTATCATCCGTCCCATTTACTTCAATCAAGTCGTTTACTGCGTTTCCGGGATCCGCAAGCTCCTCCGAGTAACTCGCGCGGCAAACACAGATGGAAATTAATTTACCGCTTCCAAAGGAAGGGGGTAAAGCCTAGAATTATTCAAAAACCTTCCGCCGGAGAGTAAACATCCTTCATCAGATACGAGATTGCCTTCGGAAACACGTAGCAATTTTCTCGCTCGACTGGGAAAAAAGAAGCTGAAAAACGAAGCGCCCCGT
Source organism: Eurytoma californica (assembly GCA_035586675.1). Lineage (NCBI taxonomy): Eukaryota > Metazoa > Arthropoda > Insecta > Hymenoptera > Eurytomidae > Eurytoma > Eurytoma californica. The sequence continues at coordinate 7,970,224 of JAXIUT010000009.1, read as the reverse complement.
CCGATCATCGTGTACGCGAAACGAGCAAATTCACGCCCCAGTCGTGCGCGCGCGCGGAGATCCCATCGGGCCCGTCGGAAGGAAGGCGTCGAAGGTACAGAAAAAAAAAAGAGCAGCGCTCGGCGCACGCACACCCCCCGCGGTGCCCGGGGCGAGGCGAAGGGCTATCCCTCCCGCGGGAGGGCAATTGCGCACCCCCCCGCACGCCCCTAATCACGGGAGATCGCGCGCTATTTTTAGAGCCGGAACGAAACGAGAGAGCGACGCGGATAATTCCGCGCGCGATGGAAATGGAGGCTGATTGCCGGGGCCCGAGGATATAGCAGTCGACTGATCTTCGCCCGGCGTAATTGCGAGAGAGACCCGCGGACCGAGGGATAATTTTAGTTACGCGGGAGCTTTATCGCAGGAAGGCGATGGATTCTTCGCTGCGTCCGATGGGTCGCGGAATCCGCGGGACGCCGAGGAGCGGGCGGTGGAAATTTAATTGGCGCCTGGAAGTCGACGCTCGACTCGAGCGAGAGCTAATTGATTTATCGGATTTATCGATTAGTCCGCCGGCGCTGAAACTGCACGTCCAGTTCCGAATCGGGCGCGATAAATCGCTCGCTCATTAATAAAACTTAACGAGCGCGCCTCTCAGAGGCTATGATTTCGCGTTTCTAGGTCGCCTTTGATGCCTGCTCTACAAATGAAAATACACTTATTCTCGAGTGAATTATCACTCGAGGAAAAGAAGAAAAAAACGTGATAGAGAGTGTATGCACAAAAACGACCGAATTCCACACCTTGAATTCTTCTCTCGAGTCTCGTTAAAAGAGAAAAAAAAAAGAAAAAAAAAATGCAATCTCAGGTACCATCACTCTCTCATTTTCGAAATGCCTTCCTTCCGCGCGGGCTCAGCTGAATTTCCACTGAGTCACCAGCGGGCGTCCGCGCTTTTCCGAAAGCCGGCGGACGTTGCGCGCTATTGACGCAAGCCCGCGGCGGCCGTCGTCGTAGCGATCGGGCGCGCCGCGGAGCTATTTGCGAAAGCGAAGGATCGCAGCGCCGAGCCAGAAGCGCGAGCGCGCGTATTATGCAACCGGCCGAGAGGTTAAGGCACGTTTATCGAGGCGACGACGGCTCGGCTTCTCGAACGTGCGGGGACCCTCTTAATCGCCGCGAGCCGGCCCGTGCCTATTTATAGGTGAGGTTCGCTGCGGTCGCGGGGTGCCAAATGCCGCGGCCCCACCGCATTGTCGCATCGATACGCGTACCCGCAAGGGCTGGTGGATCGATCGAGCTTTTTTCTTTCACGAACTAATCGCCGCCCATCACCGGAAGTGGCTTCTTAATTGAACTCGAAATAAACCAATATTTGAGTTTAAAAGTTAAATGGCTTTTTAACAACTACAATCCAAAACCAACGGTTATTTTCAGAGTGTATTGATAAATAAAGCTCCGAGTTGGTTCAACGTTATTTTCGCATCCTATCGATTGTCAACTTAAACAGTGCAAGTTCACCGAGTCCTGAATAAGTAACGCGCTTTCACTCGCTATAAAAGAGGCGCTAGTTTTTAGAATTCCGCCGTTCGCGTGCGCAATCGCGTATTTATTGCGTATACACAACTGCGCTTTTCCAGCATTATCTCTCGCCGCTCGCCGCTTTGACTTTCTCCGCCGCTTATCTTGCGCTCTTTCAATGCTTTGTTTATTATAGCCCCTCGAATCGCCGCTTATATCGCACCGCCGATATTTACATGCCCGATGGGACATTGAAAGCGTTGCAATGTTAAGTGCAAGCGCGGATAAATTCAGCAGTCTAGAAGCTTCTCGAAATCCATTACGGAGATATTTAGTGCATTGTTGTTCGGATATCGCATTGAGGAGTTTCTTTAACGCCCGTTGCTCGCCTCGTTGGCTGATCGATTTTCGCGTCGATTTTTATGCATTTGGGAATAATAGTAGTGAAGTGGAAAGAAAATATTGTATAGTATGCATTGTTTAAAGTGTTTCGGATTTGAATTTAATTGTTTCTCTTATAATTTAAATTAAGCTATATTTACACTATATATATGCGACACGTGCATATAGAATGAAAATTCTTGATTACTACGTAAATATATTTTGTTTTTATCACGGCAGACAGAAAATTGCTCGTTATGCACGAGTTATGTAAAAATGCTGGCTTACTCAAGTAGGAAGAGATATTTCCTTTTTACAAAAAAAATGTAATGCCATTGTATGATAAAAAAATTATTTTTTTGCTCGAGTTCACTTTAATACGGAAAGAATATTACGTGGAACGAATAACAGTGACGAATGAATACATGTATTGATTAGTATGTACTATCTTCCAATCAACATGCATTGAGATTAAATCTTTTGCAAACAGATCGAATGTTATTTTACCTACACCAACGGTAGATGCTAACGTGATTACTATCCAAATTACATGCGAGTTGTCAATGTTATGCGGAAGCTTCTAATTCAGTGAGTTACATGTTTCAAAGTTACAGGTAATACTGACGTAATGAAATGAAGGGAGTATACTTCAAAAAATTCTTCGTATGTTGTTTAATGGAAATAAGATAATATCAATGTACTAAACTTCATGAATGGTATAATAATCTTTAGTAGAGCATACTTATAGCATTTGGTAATTAGGCTAAATTAAAATCCAGTCTGTAAATGAGATAAGTTTTGCATAACATCGATAATCCATTTTTATATAATAATTTTCTTTTTAATTAAAAACCAATCAACAGATCGCTATGAATATTGATCTTAAAATCAAAATTATATATAGGCGTAAAAGAGAACGAAAAAAAAGGGAGTTACACAATTTAACGTAAAATAGTGTAAAGCCACGCTACATTGTGTCAACGTAATTGTCATGAATGCTATATTCGACATCGGGCAATTCCCAAGTTGATTGTACAACGGGTCTATAAGTGCCAGGCTGAATTTATCGCCGGGACGAAAAGACGTGATTTTTCGAAACGCACGTCCGCAGAAAAAAAGCGAGAGAAAGATATCGTTTGTCTTTTAGGGCGGCTTTTAAGATGAAATACCGCCTTGTCTATAAAAAGAAACAGGTTATACACCCTTCCTCGGGTCGCGGAATATCGGATCCCAATACCGTCGGCGTAGCAACAAAGACATAAATTATGTAAAGAGGAAAATCTTTTTATCCATGCGCCTAAAGAAGAAGAAAAACAAGGAATAAGTTCAATACCCCGTGTGATGGAACATTCTTCCGGGTAATTTACTGGCGAGGAAACGAAAATAAAAAAAAAAAAAAAAAATTCAGGACGAATCTATCGTTACCAACCGCGACCCACCTCACGATCCGGTACGATCCCGAAATAAACGCGTGTCCGTGTCAAAGTAGGAGGTCGCGGGGTCGGAAAAAATCAGATAAGGGAACGGGGCCGCCGATAAATTTTACAAAACGCAAAACACCGTCGAGCTCGCTGCATGCGAGAAAGGAGAGCAGCGACCGCGTTAACAGTGCTCGTCTTCCGCTCAATTACGTCCCTCTCGCTCGCACGCGCTTACGAACAATGCACGCGCTAATTCGCGAATTATCTTTCCTCGCACGCGGCCGGCGCTTGTTATTCCGCGCGTCGATCTCCGGTTTTCCTCCCGCGTCGTCATTTCCCTGCCGGGCGTCGACGCGCGCCGAATGAAGAAGGCCCGCCGGGACACGCGACGCGCAGGACAAAGAGCGGAGGTGCGGTCGATGCCTGGGAACGCGCCGAGAGGGAAACTCCTCGTCCTCTCCCCGTTTCTTTTCATCGGGGATCCGCGGGGGGAGGGACGACGCGCCGGAAGCGCTCGAAATTCCTCGATCGAAAGGATGCGGGAGCCTCTCGCCGAAGGTGAAAACTTCGCTCGCTCAAAATTAGCCGCAGGTGAGAATCGAGGCCATATCGGCGGATTGCGCAACGACGACCCGCCGGGGTGTGCAACTGCGCGGAATAACTGGTTCGGGATTTCGTAGGTGTTGCGCTCGTTCCGCGCGTATCCAATCGGTCGCCGGTGGACTTTTATAATCGTAACGACACCGGCAGCCCAGTTAGGACAGTTGCAGCAACTTCATTTTTTAAAGAAGTACCTTTTCCCGCGAGCTTGTTTATATAAATCAATAGAGAATGACAGTCAAAAGTGACAATGTCGTTACCAGCTCGCTCAGTCCGATTGCAGCGCTATATTTATAACGCGCTTCCGGCCCGTCGACGCGATAAGCGCGAAAAAGCAGAAAAAAAAGGAAGCGAACTAGGCAAAAGAAAAAGAGGCGGCCTATCAGCCGTGCAGACGGGCGTTTGGAGGGCCGACGCCTCGGCGCGCGCGCGTCACCTGAATATTTCAGCGGTCGGGGAAGGCGCGAGGCGCATTATACTCACACAGCTGACTTCGCGATCAGCTGTAAATCGAAGCGAGCCGGCGCACAAAGCCAGTGTCGTCGCTCGATAGATTCACTTTCGCGAGAGGCCTGCCAGCCGGCGGATCGATCCGATGCGGCGGCGGCGGCGGCGCCGGTGCGCGTGTACGTGAGAGAGTCACACGTCGGCGATGACCCGGTGAGGGCATCCCCGCCCCCACTCCCTCGGGCGGAGGTGGCGGCGAGCCACGGAGTGCATGAAGAAATTATGAGACGCGGGAGAGGGTTGACACGCGACGCGAGCCCCGGACGCCTAGATCGATCGCGCGGCCGGCCCCTTCCCCAGATTGGGTTGACGGCCTCTCTCTCTCTTTCGCCTCGGAATGCCCACCGGCCGGTTTTTAAGGTAATTGCGGAATAATTGCGGAATCAGCCCGTGAGCGAGCGGCCCTTTCGCGGGATTGCCCGCTAATCCGGGTCGAACGACTCGGGGCACGGCACGACACGGCTTTTTATTCGACGGCGGGGGGATGGCTTTATCGCGGCTGTTACGGGGATGAAAATTTCATGGAGGTGATTTCGCATGAACGTGAGTGTGAAGTAAAGGCTGACTAAGTATTCAACAATTACGATTGAAGGTTGCTCGTAAAAATGAGGAGTAATTACTTCTCGTGCTAATTTTACCCTTTCGTCGTTTCCTGCCTTTTAAATTTTTATCGCGGGGAAAACAAATATTAGTACTCCATTCGTGCTTGCATTAGGACAGCGCGCTCGCCGCCTCCTCGGTAACTTTTTACTTCAAACGCAGAAGCAAGATTATTCAATTAAAATAGATTTAAAGAGTTTCGCTTTTAAATAAAAGTTTTATTATATTCGAACTTCTATTTAACGTACTGCAATTATAAAGATAAAATCAAAGTTTCGTCGAAAGAAAAAAAAAGAGGAAAACGACACATTTCCATTTAAATTCACTTGAGCGCTTCGGAAAACAAAAATAGATTAAGGCAATCGTTTAAAGCAACGGAATATACGAGTGTCACCAGAAAGACGGAAATTCGAAGGGAAACATTTTAATTTCAAAATCTGGCACGGCTCCGGAAAATCGATCCCGCGTTACCCCAATCCGCAATAATTTCACTTTCGTCCTATTTCCGCTCGAGCCATTACGCCGAGCTAAAGGTCGCGCCTGCACAAAGCCGCTCGTAAAAATCCGCGAAAATTTGGGCCAATTTACCGGGGAGCAAGAACGCCGATGAAAAAAAAAAATTAAAAAAAAAAAGAAAAGAAAGGAAAAAACATACTAGCGGACACGCGAAAACAAAGGCGACCTAGCTCTCGCCCACGCGAGAGTGGAACCGTCCGTTAACCCAATTCTTTTGCTTATTCGCGGTCCACCCGACGACAGCCGCTAATAATTCACGCGTCGTTCGGAGATCGAAAAACGACGATTGATTTATTCGCTTCGCGTTTTCCGGTTTACTTTATTGCGGCGAGGGGACGCTATATGCCGCCGGCCTGCTCCGTTCATTGATTGAGCCGCGAGTGGTTTATGCCTTCGAATGTTACGACTTCATTTTTGACGATAGTTTGTGCGAGTTTTAATGGCCCTCCGTTTTAACGATGCAATAGTACGGCAATGGCCCGTAAACGTTCGTTTTTAAACCTTTATGCGAGGCAGAACGGAATTATGATAGCCGCACATTTCTTACAAGCAGTTCGATGCTCTCGCATTGTCTATATAGATAAAGAAAAATTTCTTTGCAAACAATGCGTTTGTAAACAAAGAAGCTAATTAATAAGCATGAGGTTGCGCAACACTCGGAGACTTACGCGATGAGGAGGAAGACTAATCGCAGCGGTAATTCCCATCACAACTCACCTGTAACAAAAAAGAAACAATAATAATTAGTTTTCATGTTCCCCGACGTGAAGCGGTAACGCGATAAAAAGCGTAATTCCGACCCGACGAAATGAAAATCCAATGGCGGGCGTAAAAGAAGACACGAGGGAGAGAGAAAAAAAAGACGAGGAAGCCAGCAAAAAGTTTTCCCAAACCCCGGAGAATCATCCCCACTGTCTCGCGCGCGAAGAGGTCACCGCGCCGGCTAACTCGATAAAGCCCGGGACTACTCTCCCTCGCTCGCGTCAAAAATTTCCGGTTCACGCACTCTCCCCACCGGAAAGAACGGGAGCCGCGCGCGTGACCACCGAAGAAGGAAGACGGAAGAAAAAAAAGAGGGAAACGGAGGAGGCGAGAGGGAAGACGCGAACCCCAGAGCCTCCCCTCCTCCTCACCCCCCAGCAGTGCGGCGGACGACCTTCGGCAAAATAGGGCTCTTTCGGCCGTTACGTCTTGTCTCCTCCGCGTCTCGATTAGCCCGGCACCCCCGCGAGAAAAAAAAGGAGAGGGTGCGAGCCGGCGCTTAAATAATCATTCGAAAGCGCCGCCCGGAGGAGGAGGCGGCGGCGGAAGGAGGCGAAGGAAGTCCAGAGGCGGCGTGTACGTGAGACGCGCCGCGAGCAATCCGGGGGAGCGTGTGCGCGCATTACGCTATTTCGGGGTCAACGGCCCCCGGCGAGCGAGAGCCGGCTAGCGCCAATCAGCCGCGCCGGGGATATATCGTGCACCGACCTTACGAAAGAGTCGCGTCCTTGCTTCCTCCTCCTTCTCCTCCTACGGGGCTTTCGCCTTCTCCTCGCTCGCGACGATCCGTTTATAAGACGCTTGCGATTATAGCGAAATTTGCTTTCACGGATTTGCGCCGAGGTTAGCGCACTTTGCCGAAGGAAGATTCGTTTTTTATTGCAAGATGTAACGAATCTTTTAATGCCCCCGCGAGGGAGCGAGATCGTATTTTACATATTTCGCGCGAGGAAGAAATAAATTACACACTAGGCTTTTTTTTGGGAAGAAAAAGGTTGGCAAAGTCTAGAGTATTCCAGTACGTTCGTTCTGCGGAATACATGATTTTCAATGAGCGTATTCATTTTTCACGAGGTACGGAAATAACCGGTATTTGTTCATTTTTCATTCGGAATCATATTTTCCGCAAATGCCATTATTTACAACCTACGTATAATACAACAAGAAGTGTTTGTATAACAACATTGTAGATATAACGCTTAATCGAGTCGATCATTTCAATAAATGATATTACCATTTAAATATTAATAAAAATCAATAATGAAACGCGTCTATCATAAACGAGCGTAAGAACGTCTGCAATAAATTTCGTTACGTAAACACGTCATACGTCTTGGTCTCCTTACACCCTTCGACGTCCTCTTATCACTTTTGCATATCACGCCATCCTCGAGCGTCGGGCATTTTTCACCGCTGAAAAGCGAACTTACAAAAGACGCATTAGGACGCCCAGTCGAACTCCCGCCTCCCTATCCGTCGGAGACAACGATACGGTGCCGTACTTTGAGGCTTCACGCATCCCATACACGTCGGAGGCGAAAATTTCGGCGGAGGAGGAAAAAAAATCGAAGGGTGAAGCCACTTCTTATTTCGGCTCGTGGAAAGGGGGAGAAAAAATATGCCCGCGGGCAAGGATCGTTCACCCGCGTGACCGGTGGCTCCCCGGGCTCGCGTAAACTCTCGCTTTCGGATTGCGTGCGACGTGCACGTGTTGCGTGCCTCATGCCCTTTTCCTTTTTATCCCCTGTCGCGCCATTTTTTCCGCGAGGGTCGCTCGCTTTTATTTGCCTTTTCGAATGTAAAGCGCCGCGATCCATCAGCGAAAATTTCAGCCTGTCCGGCCGAGCGCTCGGCGAAATATAGTCGGCTCTAATCGCAAGCGTTGCTCCCCGCGCTTGACCCGAGGTATGCGCGCTCGCTCACCAACTGCTTTTTTTTTCCTTTATTTGCAAAACTCGCGCGATTGTGTAATCGCGATTTTACTTTCCCCCTTGACATTGCCGATGAAAATTGCATGGACTCGTGTTGTTCGTCACGGGCCGCGGCGATAGAAGGTTCTCGCAACATTTTTTTTTTTTTTTTTTTGCCTCATCTTGTAGACTAGAGCTTCGTTTGCCCGGGGCAAACACTCTTGCGGGGAATAACGTTTGCGGGCGGCGCTCGATAGGCCGGAATCTCGCTCGCTCGACCTACCTGCTTCGCGCGCGCGCGCGCATGCTAAAAACAAGGTTAAGAACTGCACTTTCGAACGCGGCGCTTCCGACGCTCCGGGCGTCCATTAGAACGCGACCCGAATCGCCGACGTGCATTAGCATACCTGATAAAAATCCGACGACCGGTCGAAGGTAGAGAAAAAAAAACGCGAGAAAAAAGCAGTGTGGCGCCTGGACACCTGACCGTGAAAAAAAGCTGCCCACGCAGCTTTTTTTTTTCCTTTTTAAACGGCGTAGGTCAAGCTCGTCGACTCTCGATTTTTTTTCGCGTGTCTTTATCGTCGCTCGGCGTCTTTCGCCGCGGGCCTCGTCCGTTGACTCATCCAATTTTTCCTTCTTTTTTTTCCACCGCGCCGCTAACAACGACGACGACGATAATTTGCGCGGGCTTCGTGGAAGACAGACGTCGCCGCTCAATGGAACGTGTTTTACATAAAGAAGAATGAAAAACGTGATCTCGGAGCGGAAAATTTTTCTTTTTGCACCTGTTCAATGGACTGGCGAAAAACTAATGGTCTCGGTGGGGCCTTTTTTTTCTTCGCTTTGTGGGTCGAGCGTTGATTGATGGGGGGCGGTTTAATTTGAAAAATTAAGAGGCTTCATTGTTGTTTGATCAAGATGATGGCCGATGCACGTTTGCTTGTGCACTTGAGGCTTTGTTTGAATCGGCTGGGAATTTTCTGTCACGTTTCCGATGTTAACTAACGTAATTGTCAGCAAATACTATTACAGTAAAATTTATTATTCCTTGAACCGTTTTTCTTTTTTCTCAACTTTGTTTACTTTTTGCATAAATTAGAAAAAAAAACATTTGCACTGAAATAATTTTCAAAGTTTAAAAAAAATTAAATTATCCCTCATAAATTGCATAAAGTATCGCGTACACTTGAAGTAGAGCATAAAACGCATCCCACAGCCTTCTCACTTCAAACTTCCAACAAAAAAAGTTTTTACGTAAGGCGCAATAAAGTAAATCATGCGAACCCCTCGAATAACTTGGCGATAATTCGGCCAATTAAAAGCACAGCTGGCGAGCGGCGACGAAAAAAGAAATTGTTTGCCCCGCGCTATAGTCCCACGCTTGAATTTCCGCCTGCTAGCGACTCCGCCGTCTTTTTTTTTTTTGGGGCGACGGCTCGCGCGCGAGGCTCCCGCCGTGCTCCTCGGCACGTCGAGTGCATTCGCACCGTCCGGGGGATCGGTGCACTCGGTCCGGGGGGGTTAACGACTCGCCTCGAGTTTTTGACGTCGGGCTCCCCGCGCGCTCGTAAATCCTCGCGCCGCGCCGACGACCCCCGGCGTCGCCGAAGAGTCGGCGGCCCCCGCATACACTCGACAGATCGAGTGCCCGCGAGGAGCGATCGCCCGGGATACGGGATATAACCGAGTTACGGCGCGCGGCTTTATTAATAAAGGCGCGCGGCCGATAAGTGCGCGCCGCGGGCGAGGCTGGATCAATTTTCGTCGGAGCGTCGCGGGAGGATGCGCTCTACGGAGCGGAAAACGCCGCGGCGCGAATTAATTGTGCGCGCGCGGCCCTGTGACGCCGCGTCGTGCGGGGGATCGGCTCCGAATGCGTTTCGACTTGCGCAAGGGCTATGGAAATTTTGATTTATTCCAATGCGTTTCGTGTTAGGTGGGCGGGCGAGCTTTTCTTTCGAGCGGTGGAGCTAATTGATTTACGCGACGATAATCGTGGCTTGGAAAAAATGTTACATTGTATGATTCTCGAATAAATAATTAGAAATGAGTTTTTTGCTTCAGAGATAATCTTCTTTCATCACCATCGCCCACAAATTCAATTTGAATTGGAAAAAAAATCAATCTTACTGATGAATAACGTTTAAAGATTAGTTTTTAACTGCAAAAAAAGTATGAGAATATAAGAGAAATAATGAATTGTTGAAGTTATCAAACTTTTTAATTCGGTTTGTTTGTGTATCGATAAAGAAGGTTAAGTATTATCGCGATTTCGCCATTATCTGCCGTTCGTGCATCGGGAACTCCACAATTATGTCAGACTATTAGAGCATAAAAAAGCGATCACAAATATTTTAGAAGCCTCAGGTTCTCGTCAATATTCTTCGCCGCGACATAAAATACACGACCACATAAAAATTATCAAACTTCAAGCCGCAAAAAATAAACCAATCGTCTCATCATCACACGCTGACTCGACTTCCCGCCTTGCATTCGGTAAAACCCCAGTTTCTCTTTTATCCGATATCACTCTAGTAAATATTTTTTTTTGTATCGTCCATATCAAATAACCTTACGCACATAGACACGTTAAAAATTAAGCTCGAGTACAAGGAAAATCTAGAAAGCAGTCCAGAGACCGCAGTAGAAAATCTATAAACCGAATACTTCGAGATTCACCGGATAGTCACCGCAGCGCAGCGTAGAGTTAGCGAATCGATGGAATCGCCGGGCACGCGAGCTTCGACGTTGCACAATTAGGCCGTTACTTAACGAAGACGCGCCGCACGTGCATCGCCGTCGGGACACAAGGCGTCGGGGGAGCGACACTCGGGCCCGCGGGGACTTCGCCCGGAAGCGTTAACCGCGGAATTTTGTCACCTTTTCTATTGTCCCGTATCCGGACCAACGAGCTCCGTTCCTTCCTCGCTCGCGCTTACAGCAACTTGCTGAATTTTTCGTTATAGGTATTGTTAAATAAAGTGGCAGGGTTTACCGGGAACTCGTAAACACGTTCAACGATCTCTTTTTAATTTGAAACGTTGTTCTTCGGTTTAGAAGGCGCTGACAGAAGTGACGAAATCCATAAAGAAGTCTCTGTGCTGTGTTTTATCACGTATACGCTCGCTTTGTAATGCGCGCAAGAGGAATTTAACTATTTCAAATTAAAGTTTTATTGCAGAAAATAATGGTTTCGACCTTAACTGTACGTCAAACAAAGAACACGTTTATAACGTGCGCCGAGTTTATTTTTTCGCTGGCGAGCTTTAATTGATCGCATTTAGTTTGAATATTACGGGAAGCAAATCTCTTTCAATATTTCACTTAGGCAGTATCACTGCACATACGTTTCCTCGAAGTGACAATATTTCTTTTAGCATCGCATTATTTATGTAAGCCATTTCATTTATCAACTTTACTTACGTAATCGCTCAATTATGGTAATGCCCGAGCCTCGCTTTATAATTACTCTCGGCTTTCCATTCATCAGGAATCAAGTGAACATACGAATATAAAATCTAACTCCTAATCAGAAGAAATTCTATCTGCTTTACAAATTTGTAAATAATCACGTAAGTCATTGCACAATCCTATAGCCAGGAACAAATATTAAATGGAAAAGGATCGATGAGTATAAAGTTAGAAAGTCTTTAAAAAGCTCGTTAAGTAGTTATTGAATTCTTAAACTCCAATTCGCACTGTTGCAGGAAATAATTAGCTTCGACAATCGGGTTCGCGTCGCGCCTCATTAAATTTTCACACGCAATTAAGGAGACCAAAATACTCCCGGCGATTAGTTCGCGCGGTTTCGCTAAATAGTTCAATCGCCGGATTTCGAATCACCGCTGACGGAGGAAAAACCCATATATGACATCCGACGTCCGTGAAAACATCGTTGTTTTTCGAAGGGGAAGAAAAAACGCAACGGCGCATCTCGCCGCGTGCCTCTTAGCGAGCGCACGTGCACCGGCAATTGCGACGCGTGCGACTGCGTGGCCTTATCAGTATCTTTCATTGAAGTCGAGCGTTTTCTTTTTTCCTTTAACGAGAGGGCGAACGCGATGACCGGTGGTTCGGCGCGCTAGCGATTTTGCCCGTCCATATTGAAGGTTGTGATTGATGACGCGCGCGAAGGATTCGAGCCGGGCAATTTCGAGATGATGGGAGGACAACGGAAAAGTGACTTAAATTAATGACCGCGCGGGAACTTGTTTGATCGTCCCGCTTTTTTGACTTTCAATTGGGCGTGTTTGTTACATACTTGCGGAGCTTTTCATGCGGGCAGTTATTACGTTTGATTTTATTTGCGCAATTTTTAATCCTTACGGGACTCACTTTACTTTCGCAGACTGTCCACGAGCCCTGATTCTGTAAGCTTTACGACAAAACGTGCAGACCAATTTAAGTGTCAACTGACAGCCAACTTAACGTGTGGATTCCTTTTATTTAGATATAATTTTAAAAAATAAATTGTCAATGCTTATTTTTCTTGCATATAAAGGTAAAAAATTAATAGGTATTAAATTGTAACAGTTCGTAAGATTAGGTATTAAGTTAAGTATTGATTAAAGCGGAAAATTGCGAGAATTTATTAGTTTGGATCAGCTTTAGGTGTCATCGACACAAACCAGCTGATAGGAACGATCATCGGAAATCCGTAATTGCTTTATAAGACCGTGTCATTTCCAGTAAACTAACTGACGAATTAATTCGCTCGAACTCATTGCTATTAAATTTAGCACGAAGTTTAAACGAACAGCTTGAGTTTCAAACTGTTGAATTAATGCTATATGCAAAAGCTATTAATAAATCGCGGAAAATGGTATATCTATAAAAATAGAAGTAAAAAAACAGTCGCATTTTTTTACGACTAAACCGGGACACCCACATTTGATAGTTAGAAATCGAACAGCATAGAAATAAAAAAAAAGAGCGGAGGGAGCGGGCGTAATGGAATCAAACGCATGTCACAACGCGGGAATAATGTCAGTGGCAATCGATTTCTCAATCGCGCGCATTATTATTATTAATAGCACACCGAAAAAAGCCTCAATGACACATCTGCTTAATGGACGGCACTAATGAATACATTAAGGAACAATTGAGCGCACGAAGAAGAAGCGGCAAAAGCGAATCTTTCCGTGAACTCGAATGGACACAAAGAGTCGCGGCGAAAACCGAGGGAAACGAAAGAAAACGGACGAATAGAGTTTATTGTCTCTGCCAAAGTCCTGACGATGCTTTTTTTTTGACGGAATTGAATGCGAATCTAGATTTCGCGCTGAGAATATGATTTATTGTTTTGTTATCTAACGTAATGGATTGGTTAGGAAAAAAATTTGAGTGTTATATGCACGATTTATATATAGTTTTTTTTTAACATTTATATACCAAATAATACTATGTTAAATGAAAACATTGGCTCTGCTTTAATTTATTGTTAAAAAAATTACCGCTAAGAAAATTTTACAGTAAGACATTACTTTCTACATATCTACCATACTAAAATTTGAATAATAGTACACTCCGCGTATAACGAACTCCAGAATTTCCTTCGCATCCCATTCAAACGCGCGTACAAAAAAAAGTCACAATAACGGAAAAAAAGTAGCCTATCTCTTCTTCGTACCGCAAGCCTGGGAGGCACCGTCCGTTTCGATCTCAATTGTCCTGCAGGTCTGCCTTAGCTCGCCGGCCTGAGCGGCAACAAAGGGCGTCGCGTGTTCGCGTCGCGAGATTGCACGGTCCGCGCGGCTAAAATCCCCGGACGGCCGGGCGCGGCAGTAGTCTCATCCCGATTGAAAAAGTCTCGCGGCGGAGTGGGCGAGACAAAGCGGACGGGACCTTCCGGGCGACGCGCCGGAACGGCGGAGAGCAGACGGGAAAATCGCGGGGCTCCGGCGCGCACGTACGGCGCGTTCGTTTCGTTGCCTTTTATTAATGCACACGCGTATTCCCTTATACGCGCGGAGACGCTGTACTTCCGCGACGCTCCATTGTACTGCATATTTCACGAGGCGTCGCGCAGAAGTGAAATAATTCACTTTATTGCCGGGCTTTACTTATTTAATCCGGCGGGCATCTTATTTTTATTTCTTCTTCTTCTTCGAAGGTCGAAATTCGAGAGGCATATTTTCGCAATATTTTTTTCGCAAGCCGAATAAAGTAACAGCTTTTTGGAGCAGTGCACGTAATTTAAATTATAATCTAGGCACTTAGGCGGAATTGCATGCTCCTAATAGCGAATTTGCAGCGTAGCCCCGCGCGTTATCGGAAACTATAAAGTAATTTATGTGTAGGTAATACACTTTGAATATAGATGAATAGCGCGGCGCAAGAACAGGTTGCACTTTTCATCTGTAGGGGGGAAGTCGCGCGACTCTCGGCGCTTTCCTCTCCTTTTATTTTTAGAAAACCCCACAGCGGGGGGCACTCGCGCCTGAGGCTGCAGCGCGATCCCGATAGAGCACGCGCCGATCGGCCTTTCGTAAATAATTGATATAATTAGCAATTGAAAGTGCGGCCGCACGGCGAGCGCACCCACCTGATTGATATTCGACGCCGACGCCTCCGGAGAGATCCGCCGTCGCATCTGACCTTCCGCGGCGTGTGTTTACAATCGCGCCGCGCGCGTATGTTAACTGCGCTTTTGAAAATTCACGTAACCGGTCGGCGCTTAGAGCCCGCTGAAGCGACGGAGCGGCGGGGCCGAGGCCTTCTCCTTTTTGCCGCCGCCGCCGCCGGCGGGAAAGTGCGATTTATTTAACGCTTTCACGATCAGCCCGAACGTAATATCGGCGCGGAGGTGATTTCTCGGGCGCGGTGGAAAGCGAGCGCGCGGGCCTCCTCCCCGCTAATTTAGCGAGCAAACGCCGCCGCGGCGACTCTTTGTCCGGCCTCAGGGTCGCGCGCCAACGCAAATAAGCGACGCCGCCGCGGCTTTTCGCGGTGAAAATAGATGCGCGCCGGCAAGTGATTCACGCGAATTTCCTTGCGAGCCGCCGGGTTGCGCGCGACGGACGGGCGGGATATCGGGGGAGGGAACTTTTTGGATGGCGGCGCCGAGGCGTTTGAACTTTTCGCGACGCGGCGGGGGATCGGAACGCTCTCGAAATACTTTATCGGGAAATTTTGTTGCGGATTTTCTCGCGGAGCTGTGGAATCACGTCGGCTACGCTCGCAATTATGTCAATCTGCAAATTTGCGAGGAATTCTCTTCGAATGCTTATCAACTTTGCGTTTACGTAAAACGAAATAAAGAATTTTGTTATACGTTATACTTATTTTTAGTTTATTATAATACATAACTTTACCGCGGAAAACGAATTGCAGGACTTAGATTCTTTCACGCTATTTACTTTGTTTCGAGAAAAGTATATCCAATCTAGGTGGGTGTGTACAATCGGGGTGAAGATTACCGTGTCAAAATAATTTTTCATAAAAATGGTTCTGTCACACTAAGAGACAGATGCTCAGATTGAACAAATCCTCTGGAGCGATAAAAGGTTATTCACCTCCAGCTTTATGAAAGGGCTCGTAAAAAAGCAGTTTATATCTTGTCTTTTATTGCTAGTAATTTGTTTATCTTAAAAAGTATTAAAAATTAAGGAAAAGCAACTAAATTTTTACCGAACAAGTTTATTTAAAGAAAATTTATTTTACCTGCAATGTATACTCATTATATGACATAATTATTTCACCCTTCATTTTCATGTTGTACGAGCAAATAAATTAGCAAGAAGCATAAATTTGCTAAAGCAATTCATTATCAAAATCTGAAGAGATTTTGTGAAATTATAGGAGTATGTAATATAAGGGTAAACTTGACACGCTTGCAAATAGCTCGTCGAAAACACAGTAAAATAAATCCATCAAAGCGCTAATTAATGCTTTCCTCGACACATCAAACAAAACCGCACGTCCTTCCTGAATCTCAAAAATTGAGTATTCTGCTATGTTATAAAGTTTGTAATAAGAAATGAGACGCTTAAAATTTAGAACACAAACACGTTACGGTGCTGTCATTAAATTACTCCGTTTCGCACGATGTGCATTGTGTATGTTAATTTTTATGCGAATGCGCTAAAAATTCGTGAAATTTTTAAATTATAATTAAATAAAGGATGATTAATTCAAATATCAAAGACGTAATAAAGTGAAGTTTATTAAAAATTAACGAGAACTTTATTTTTAGTTTGACGATAGCACTTTCATTAGTTTTTAATTTGCAGTATTAAATTTTAATGGGTTACTCATTATCAGTAATGTTTTTAATAATTGATTCAACTGTAATATCCTGCCGCTGAAAAATATACCGCACGTACACCGTGAAATAAAGGAGCACCCAAAACATTAAAAATTAAATGAAAATTACGTTAATCATCGAAGATTAATTATGCCAAAAGCGTTACCTCACGTTCCTTAACCTCTCGTAAAGAGGTCGAAAACCCCAGAAAAAGCCGAAGCCCGCTCGGGCCTGTATAACGCCAAAGAGCAACAACGCGCACATCCCGCCGCGGTCCCTAATCTAAACTCACCTGTATCAATCTCCCCTTTATCTCCTCCGGCAGGAATGAAAAAGTAAAACAAGCGGTCGCACCAGGCAGGTAATATCCCCGGGTGTGCGTCGCAAGGCACTGTAAGCTCGTGTGCAGGTCCGGCGAGACTGCGTCGCGCGAGTGTACCTTATACGACGGAGGCGCGCGAGGTTAAAAAACTCCGCGGCGCGGGAGAGCGAGTTCAAAACTCGGCGCTGCGGCTGCTCGGCGACGGCGGCGGCGGCGGCATAACGGGAAAGCGGCGAGAGAGAGAGAGAGAGGAGAGGGCCAGCGCGCAGCTGCCCTGCGCACGTATATACACCGCGACGGAGCGAGCGGGCGCGGGGGGGAAATTCGCGCATCGGGGCAGCTGACGGGCCGAGGCTCGTCAGCTGAGAGGAGAGGCGCGCGGACTCACACGGCAACAGTCCGCGCGCGCGCCTCGGACAAAGGGACGCGGGGTGGGAGGCGCCGACACATTCGGGGGGACTTTTCCGACGTTTTTTTCGTTGATACAGTCGAATTCGTTTCCTGCATTATCTAACGCCGCGGGATTTGTCGGCTGATCGAAGCGGAGCCTGTCTCCGGGGCGCCGGGGGCTTGTTTTTTTTTTATTTTGATCGCTCGCGCGCGCGTGTCGTTGACCCAAGAGATTCGCGGCCCGCACGCAGGATGCGGCCAATGTGGAGCGCTGGGTTGTAATTTAATTGCGGCCGAGTTCAAATGCCGATTCGAATATTTCGTATAGACTGTGTGTACGACGACGTCTGCCGCGAGTGATTTGTTATCGGCAATGGGACGATGAAAATTGTGGCCGCGGCGTCAAGCGACTACTCGTGGGGGTCGATATTTTTCTTTATAAACTAACGATCATTATTTTCTTTTTTATGCTTGTGGTAAGAACGCGGCTTTAATAGCGCCCGAGGCTTTTATTATGTATATCGATGCTACTTTTAGAGTTTGGCTGCACAAGCGGCTTATCTATAGTCGTCGAGTGTTTTTAACGAATGCACTGGATATTAATTATAGTTCCTACCGCGAACGGAAGATTATTAAGGTTCTTTTTTTTTATCTCTTGATTATATTAGAATTTAATTGCACATTTTCGAGCTACCGTAATGATTTAATGATTGTTGATACTCTATCAATACTAAAAGAACGATTAGTACCACGGCGAAACTGCAATTTAGTTTCTTTCGTAAAGCGTTGGTGATAAAGTAACTACAATCTTTTATTACCTGCGCCTTTGTGCAAACTAATGTTCAGGTGCATTTTCCATTTCCTCCCTCATTTCAGCGAAATCGACCGTTTTCCAATCGGAAAATTTAACTGCGTTTTCGAAATTACACGAGGAATATGAATGGGCTCCGAAATTACATCCTTTGTTCGGCACTCGCCGACAAAAGTGCATTCGCGCAAATCGATAAAGTGGATAATTCGTCGGACAATCAGCCAGTCGCGACAAATCGAAAAAAGCCGCTCGAGTCGAGCTTTCCGCTCTTATATATATATATATACATATATACACGAAACGTGCGAAAATCCCGTGGCGCCAGTGTGCGGCGGGCTAAAAAAAAACAAAAAAATTTCGTCGCACGCGGTGACGCAACGCTTATCACCGAGCGCGCAACAATCGTGTCACCGATAATGCATCGCGCGGGAAGGACGGTTCTTCGTGTGGCGATGCGCCCGGGTAGAGTAGCCCATCATCGATCGGCGGCATTCGAAATCAACGGGCTTCGGGCCGCATGCAGCGATAAGGCGAGTCGGCCGACTGATAAGACCCGCAGCTTGCAAGTTATTGCATGCACAAAGGAAACGCGCCGGGGCGAACTTTGGAAGAAGCGCCTCTCGCGCGCGTATGTAGCGACGAGCTTGACCAGTGTGGTCGGCCTGAGAGAGGGAAGCGAGGAGAAGGGAGAGAGAGCGAGCGGGAAGCCGAGCCGAGAATGTCAATGGCACCTGCCTTAGGACGCGAGGAATAAAGAGGAGCAGGAGAACGAGGGAGGGAGATCGCGATTTAGGAGTCTTGCCGCGAGTGGCCGCGTAAAAACGCGAAAGGAGCAGTGCGCTGGTCGTCGATCGGGGAGAAAAAGGAGGAGCGCGCGCCTGTATGTGTATAATTAAAGCCGACGATAACCCGGTCGCTGGGCGAGTCGGGGGGGAGAGCGACAGAGACGGAGAAAGGGCCCCTGGAAACAAGGGCACAAAAGACTTCTCGAAGCCTCCATCCGATCGCCTCTACCCCGCGCGCGCTCCGTTCGGTGTCACTGGCCTACTGGTCGAGTGAAGAGAAAAAACGGACGGGGAAAACCTTGAAAACAACTCTATCTCCGAGGGAAGACGAAGATAATAGCCTCTTTTCCTCGTCCTGGTATAACGAAGGGGGGCGAATCTTGCGGAATCGATTCGCCTGATAGTCGCGGCGGGATGTCCCGCGCTCCTTTCGCTTCCAATTGTTTACCTTTCGTCCTGACACGACGGAATTGTACGGTCCCCTCTGCAGGGGGGTGCGAGGATTCGGGGGCGCAATCGATGCCGAATGGGGTACAGTCGGGCACAAAAGCGAGGCGCGAGATAAGCTGCTGGACGTCGGCGTGGAGGGGGAGTCGCGGAGGCGCCTGGGCTAGAGCGAGACGGAGAGAAAACACTGCCGAGCAGAAGTAGGTCCTTCTCCGTCTCTCTCGCACCCGCTCGCATCTCGCCAGCACTGGCCGAGCGAGAAAAATACATCTCGGAGCGAGTGCTCCGCTTATTAGGCGCCCGATTCAATGACCTATCCACTTGGTCCTTCCATCTCCACCGCCGAGGTTGCGCAATTTTCTCGTGGTGCACCAATGTAGGTACCCGACCGCACGCACAAAGAGCACGCACTCGCGTGAATAATAAAAAAAAAAGGCCGCGCAAGCACAGAGAGAAAGAGTTGCATGCACCGAGATTAAAATGAAAAAGAGAGCGCGTGGAGTGCACCTGGTGCTGGGCGCGTGTCAGTGTTATTGTTGCGCCTGGCGCGTAGACAAAGAACGCACAGCCGCGAGCGGGGTGCACGGATAATAAACAAGTGCTTCGAGAGCATAGGTGTATACCCACGTACCTCCATATGCACGCGCGCCAGAGTAGCGGGCCCACTTCCCTTGTTGCCGTGCGACGGACGGTGATCACGGCTCGGCCGCGCTGCTGGGCCTGCACCACGACGACGGCGACGACGAGCCAGGCTGCTGCTGCTGCTTCTTCTTCCGCTCCGTGCTCTTATCCGGGGCCACGATCATCTCCCTCGCGAGGCGCCTCCGCGTTGTTTATCATCCGCCCACGGCGACGTCCCCCAGCTACGACATCCGCGCCATGGAGGACCGCCAGGACGCAAGCGGGTCAGAGTAGGCACACTCGCGCGCGAGCTCGCGCTCGACAACCAAATGCAAGAGCCGTGGGAGAGCGCGTCCAGGCCGAGTACCGAGTTCAACACTGGCTCGATCGCCGTCGCAGTTCTTCGATTTATTTCGCTCCTCGGCTCCTCTCTTTCTCTCCTACTCTCGCGCCCGCGCTCCGCGTATATATAGCGCGCGGCGCGCGCGCACACAGGCGCACACTTGGGCCTCTGCCCTCTCTCGCGTCGCTCCGCGCGAGCGAGACCTGCACGCCAGCCCAGAAGAGTCTTTTCCTCGCTACTGGCACGCGACGTCGCTCCGACGCTGCTGCTGCTGCTCCGATGCTGCTGCTACTGCTGCTGCTGGCGCTGCTACGTGCGCGACCTGAGTGTAGGTCGTGCGCGCACGGACTGAGCCGCCGAGGCGCATGCATATACACCTACAGCTGTAGGTACGGCCGGGCCGCGAGACGGAGACGGCACGAGCCCGACGTTGCGCGGCGTTTACCCTTTGCTCGACTTTTAGCGAGCGCCGTGATTTCCTCGCCGCTTCGGGAGGACGTCATCTCGTAGGTTAGATTCGTAAACGTCCCCTTCGCGACAAAGTGCCGGGCGCACAGTGTCACAGGCTCGTCGGGATGGATATCGAAGGCGGGGGAGTGAATGTTGTTGTTGCGCTAGCCGCCACTGGAGATGCGGCGTAATAGAGGGAGACAAGGCTAGCACTGTGTATACTCCCACTCTCGGTCGCGCGTGCAGCCGCGGGTATATAGGTGTTTTGGTTTTGAGAGAGAGAAGGAGAGGCGGCGATAAAAAGAACGGACGGCCGCGCGAACAAAGGATCGCGAGGCGCCGCGGCCCGCTTCCACTGGCTTCTCGCGCCCGTGCCCCGGTGGATTTTCGTGGCGCGCACGGATGCCTGCCCATTCCGGGCTACGGATCCGCGAAAATCTGCCGACTGGGACGTTCGAAACTGCACGAGCGAGGTGGAAAAGCCGCGGGCGTGCGCGACAGAGACGACAGACAAACAAGCTGGTGCGCCTGCGCCGCCGCCGTCGCTGCGAGCCAGCTGTTTGCGGACACGATCGCCAGGTGGCGCGAAAATTCGAAGAGCGCGTCCGAGATAATGGAGCTCGCGCGCGCGAGGAGTGCGCAGGTACGACCCGCGCGAGAGGCCCGTTCCGCGGAGAGTCCGCGTTTGCGGGATCCAGCCTCGTCGTTTCGAGGCCCTTTGACGCCGCTGGAGAGGCGCGACTCGGAGGGTTCCTCGCGATTCTTTTTTTGCGTTTTTTTTTGTTTGGCCGGCCAAGGCACGCGCTTATCTCTCTGGATCTCCGCGCACGTTCCTTTTTGAAAGGCTCACGTGCGCCGGACGCGTGATTCTCGAACAAAGACGAGCTGCTAGCTCGCGGAGAGGATTCGCACGAGGACTCGTTTATTTTGCGTCTCGAGTCCGCGAGACGCGCCGAACGTGACTCTTTTTCTGAGGTTTTCATACGTCGCGGACTTTTCATGCGGCTCTTGCGGTTCCCGAGCCTTTTTTTCTTCTACTATTTACTTAATTAGCATAATTTTTATAAAAAAAAGGAAGTTGTGGATTTGCACAATATTATAGGTTCACCTTATTGACTTTTCTGCACTTCTTATTTTCTGTTGATTCAGAGTTTGATAAAATAGACCTTTTTTTTAAAGAATATAGATCTGTTAAATTCTCACAAGGCTGTCCCGTTGTTTATGACGTTATTCAGCGCAGTTGTTTCACATCGAGTTTTCAATTGATTTTCTTTCCTTTGAGCTTTTAATCGGCGAGTGAGTTATTTCTGGGCTGGAAATATAAAAGCATTTAATCGTATGATTTATCAATTTACTAGACACAATGGGACTTCTATATATCTTACCACAGATCATTGCAGGATATATTGTTGCGAAATACCAATCTACAAAATTGTCAAGTCACTTGTGTAACAAAACCTGCAAACTAATAAAGATTAGTTAATTCGTTGAATAAAATATTTTCATAAAATATAATTCGCGCAAGATAATTTGACTTAATTCATTTTAAGATTGTAAAGAGCAAATAAAGAGTTCAATTTAATCCCCCACGTCTGACTGGATACGGTCACTTTCTACTTAAAGTTATTTTTTCTCTAATTGAAATATATGTTCGTCTTCAATTCAGAACAATTTTAAAGTAATCCGCTTTAAAATAAAAATATCGATTTTAACAATTATGTGGAATCATAATAATAATTAAAATTAAACATAAAAGCAAATTAAAAACATATTATACGTTTATAATTTCGATAATTCATTTTTATATTTATATACATAAAAAGCACCGCAATAAAAGTTATTCACATTATCAGAAATCAATAATACTCGACAAAAGTCTGGATTAATGGATTCCACGGAATATTAAGGGCAAAGGTGTCAGTCGGTGCTGGAGGGGGCCGTGCAATCGGAAAATCGGAGCAAGTGAAAACAATGGGCCAAAGAGCACATAATGACAACGCAGTAAGAAAGCGCATCTAAGAAAAGAACTAATCGTTTATTTGCATGTTACTTTGTCTGCCTAAGGCTTATCCACGAGGTAAATCGTAAATAAAATACGATAGAGCACATCATTATCGTTTTTTTTTTCGGTATTATTCTAGACGCTACATAATTTTCGTCGCTTATCGGCCTCTCCCTCTCATTCTCTCATGTATGCCTCGGCTTTTCTTTTTTGCACGATGCGAAAGGTGGGGTGACGCGCGCTCACACACACGCGTGCACGTTTAACGTGCTCCATACACATAGATAATGTAGTATTTTATACAGCACAGCGCGCGGCGCACAATGACATTCCTTGCGGGCGCATTCGCGATTTTTTCCCCGTCGACCTCCTTCCTCACCCCCTCCGTCCGCTTCCTATCTCTCGCCTATAACTTTTCTCTCAGTTCTCTCTCTCTCTCTCTCTCTCTCGCTCTTTCTCTCTCTCACCCTCTCTTTCTCGCGCACTTGCTACCTCATGTGGTTCATGCACACAACACACGCACTTCGCGGCCTGGCCCATTTTCCTTTAATAATGTTTTTTTTTCTCTACACACTTAGAAAACGATAAGAGCACGACGCGCATACCCAGAAAATATTGTCTCGGCGAAGGGGAGCCTGCCATTGTACTTAGCTGCGTGAGAACAGCTTCAAGGTCGATATATTGTTTTTTTGCTTTGCGATACGCGCAATGGGATTTCATTGTTTTCATCCGGAAGAGAAGAAAAAGTGATGCGTTATTGCAGTTCAGAGGCGGTTCGATTTTTGTTATGAGATCGGCCGATTTACACGAGAGCAAAGTTGCAAAAGTAGGCCTCGGCCCCGTACCTTTTGATTGGGAATTTTTAAACGACTTCCAGCTTCTTGTGTTTAGTGAAACATTACTTTCCGGGTACGTTGTAGAAAAAAATTGTTGGAAATAGTCACAGTGATTTAGCGTTATTAAAAAATTCCTCCTACACAATTTTCTTTTCCCACCTCGGCGAGGAAAATATTACCAATTTCGTAAGTGTACAACATTTTCCACATTTCATTACAAGTACATTTTTTTCGTTATTGATTATCATAGGTCATATCTAATGGAGATACGGGACTTTTTACAAGAATTTTTTTCTTATCGCAATGTCAAGCACCTTCGGTTATTTTTGGAAAAGATTTCGTTCATCTCTATTAGTAAAGACGCTAGTAAAATTCTATAAAAACTTTTCGCGTGAAAAAATCCCATTATTTTTTCATCGCTTTGACGAGGGTGGCCTATGAAAAAACGTACAAACCAATCGTTAACAATTAAGCGTACTTTTCTTCTCTACAAGACCCGTGGAACTTCAAAAATTTTCCAATGCGATCAGCAAGTGTACGCCAGAGCGGATAAATCTTTCCCAAAGCTACAAAAAGTGCAACACTGAATAATCGGGTGATAAAGGAACGCAGCTCACGAGAGAATAAAACATTTGCTCGCAACTAGCCCTGGTGCAATCGTAGAGCATTGCTATTTTACAAGTGAAAAATTTACGAAGCGCAGCTTATTTATAGAAGCACACACACTTTCATTCCTCTCCTCGACTCCTTACCCTACGCGAGCGAATGAAAAAAAAAAAGAGTTAAAATGACACGTTCTAGAAACACATCAAACGCTCTCTCCTCGCCGCGTGACCCGCGACGACGCGCCTCGCTTTTCGCCCGCGGAGGCGCGAAAAACGGGACGAGCAAGGGATAAAAGCGCCTCGCGCTCGCGAAAAACTCGTTTCGAGCCGCGGCCCGCGCGCTCGACTCATTGTCGAGGCGTTTTTCCGCGAGCTTGCGCGCGCGAAGTGCTTTTTTCTCTCTCTCCTAGCCGCAAGTGTGCGGATGAAACGTGCGATTTGCACCGGTCGACTATGTATACGCGCGGTTTCGCCAGAACAATCGGTTACGCTGTGGAAAGAATTGTCGGAGTTGCTCGGGGGAGATCGTCGCATATCCTCTTTTCGGTTATACAGTCTTTTGTCCATTTTGCGATGGTGAATTGACCACGATATTTTAATGATTTTCCTTTTAAATTACACTTCTATTGTGATATTTAGCTGTCCTTCGACTCGATATTTTTCTTCATTTATAAATATTTAAAAAGTTTCTATTTAATTTACAACTGCAGTGTATTGATTCTTTTATCATTAGCTTCGACGCTTATATATTTTATTCTAATAATATTAATATCAACATTTAAAACGAAAATTATATTTTCATCCGACAAAATTCACATCGCATCGAAGGATTAAACAATGACGAATCTCTTTTAAATTGAAAGCAAACTTAAAGTGTATTGCTGCACATTCGTTGACGGAATTTGTTTAATATTTTTTAGCAAAAACTTTTTATACCATATTGGCAATAACTTTTCACGATGAAACTCACAATTCACATGACGTACTATTATATTCTCTCTCGCAAAACATCGATACCACATGCGTTTTGATTCGTCTTAAAGATTAACAACAGACAGTATGATGGCGGATTTTTTTAAGGAAAGAAAAAGAATATGCAGATTTAAAAGCGTAAAAATATATATGAAGTTTATCGTTTATTCTCGGTTACTGCTCTGCAAATATTTTTCCTCTAAAGCTTTAGCGTCTTGCAATTAAAATAAAAATAAAGCGTTGTAATTCGAAAGAAAGCCACACCATCGAGTTAAAATCTGCGAACAATTTAGGATAGTGCCGAAAGTTTTTGACATTTAAAATTACACCGATAGCTGACAGACTCATCAAAAGAAGAAAACAATCTAAGACTAACTATAAATTCTAAAGTTTCAAAAGAAAAAATTGTTTTTAAACAAGTTTAGTTTAGCATATTTAAGATCTTCGACAACAATGATAATTTTGTGGATATTTTAAAAATAAATATACTGTAGGTAAATAAAATTTATTGTTACAGTACATAAACGTACCCTAAAATTTATTTGATGTTCTATTTGTTAATTAAAACTCTGCTCAGATAATTCACTATGTACAAATTACTTACTGAGAGGATTATGATGAACTTCCTACAAGGAAGTGATATGATCAAAATTACAATTCAGCATTGTACAATCAAGACGGGTTTAAAAGTACTGCAAAAGTATAAGGATTTAAATATTGCAAGTTCTTGTACAATTATTACGAAATCCATTTATGTTAATCCACATTAAAGGAACGATAAAGCATTTTTCTAATGCAGATACGCTGACTTTAATGAATCAAACTTTCGAACAAACAATTTTACAAATGTCATTTATTTATTTTATCTGAACAACGAGGAATTTCGATGATTCGTTAAAATCAGCACAGCATGGTATAAATGTAATGTAAACCATTTTTTATTTTTTATTTAAATTCTAATTTATAAAAATAACTATTTCACTATACAGAACAAAATTAGGTTGCTTTAAGTAAAATAGTTATAAGCAATGAGGAAATTTATGTAAAAATATGAACGTTTGGAAAATAATATTCTTTCTTTACAACGTACAATACTCTGGCATAATATTTATCGCACTTATTCTTGGCATTCATCCATTTATAAATTAAATGCAATCATTTCTCGATTATCGAATTCAAAACAGGGAATTGAACCGCTTCGTTTTGGAATGCTAATTTTTTTCAATATTAATTTTTTTTTTTAAACATGTTACAAAACAATATTTGTAAATATATAATTCCTTTTAAAGCGATATATAAAGCGCCTTTTTAAATTCAATTTCGTATAAAACAATTTTTTCAAAATTGTTCATAGTTTCTTATTAAGGGTTTTATAATGACTATTAAATGATTAAAAGCTCTTTGAAAAATAGAAATGAAAATTTAGCGCCAAACCGAACATATACAATTTTATATGCAACTAACAAATTCATAATTCTAAACAAAGTATGTACTACCAAAGTATTACATATTTAATATTGTTACAAAATTAAATTTTCTGTTATGATTTCGTATAAAAGTTTCGCAGCAGCGTTTCAGAAACAAAGTTATCTAAATAACTTGAAGTACAAATTGTAAAATCATCAGTGCTTAAACACTGATCGTTCCATAAAAATTAATTTGTCAAGCCTAAGCGTAATTTCATAAACATTTAAATATGCAATCTTTGCTTAGTACACACATTTTATAAATTAACAAACTATTATAAAATAAATGATAAACAAAGTGAACTTTTTCCACATAACTTTTCCTCATTCTGATTCGTTCCAATATAGTTTACATTTATACATGAAAAGAAAAAAAAAAAAAAATAATACGGCTCGATTTCCTGATTCAAAATCATTAAAAAAAAGTAAGAAACAGTTGTTGATCTTTCAAGCACTCTTTTCAAGAGATAGATAGATGCGAGACGCCCGTCCGCTACAACGTGTTGCGTCGCAACGAGAATCGGACGTCGTTGTGATTCCAGATGCCTCGTAAGTGCACACCGACTGCCACCCCTCCTCACTCTCCTTTTTGTTTACCTTTCGTTTCTCTCTATCATTCGTCTCTTATACGCGCACGAGATCGGTTATTTTTCGACACGATTGACGTAAGGTGCTATCATTCCATCTTCACATAATACATTCTTTTCACTCGACGGTTTTTCATTTTGTTCCTACAAGTTAGCGAGATATCAAATTTTACAGTGAAAAAGCTTGATTTAGAATGTTAGAAATGACAGAACGGAAGGCACGTAACCCAAACGAATATGTGATGCTGGTCTGCGGCTATTTCTTTCAAATGAAACTAAAAAGTGACCGAGAGAAAAAAAATTAAAAGAATTTAACGTGGTGTTCATTGTTAAATCAGTTTATGTTTTTTAACTTCATTTTTTTTCTCTCTGAAAGTAATTCCGGCGCACATTAATTTATATGTATAGCAGAGCAGTAGCAGAGTAGTAGGCAATCATTTTTCAACACTCGCATAATCGTCATCGTTAATCCTCCACTCTCTGTATTTCCTTTTATACGCATCTAAAGTAAATATTTATATATAATATATTTATAAAGTATATGTAAAACACTAATATATGGTTACTTTTATTTTCTTGTTACAAGCCTTACATACTTAGAATATGTATAATTTTTTTTTCTTCATGTATATATACTCTTGTCTTGTAATAAAATCGGTTACTTCATACTTGAAATCTAGAGATAATAAATATATCTATTGTGTTACTGTTAGTACAAGAGAAGTGTGTGCTGAGGGATCGGTGGTGGCAGCGGGTGTGGGTGCGCTAACGACTCGGGAGCAAATTGCCAACAATTGTCATCCCCTTTCGTAAAACCGTCTCACATGGTGACGTTCAACTGTATTGCTTTAGTATCCACGGAACACGCTTGCTGTTGCGCCTGCTGTTGCTGCTGCTGTTGTTGCTGTGCCTGCTGCTGCGCTTGTTGTTGCGCCTGTTGAGCTGCTTGCTGCTGGGCTGCTTGCTGTTGCGCTGCTTGTTGTTGTTGAGCTGCTTGTTGCGCTTGCTGTTGTTGCTGCGCCTGCTGTTGCGCTTGCTGCTGCGCTTGTTGTTGGGCTTGTTGAGCCGCCGCCTGCTGCGCTTGCTGCTGCTGCACTTGTTGCTGCTGAGCAGCCTGTTGCTGTTGTTGTTGCGTCGACTGCTGTTGCTGCTGCTGTTGTTGAGCTTGCTGCTGGGCAACTTGTTGAGCGGCCGCCACGGCAGCAGCCTGCTGCTGCTGTTGTTGTTGCTGCACCTGTTGTTGTATCGCTTGCAGGGCGATGGACTTGGTGTCCACGGTGCACTGTTGGCCGTCGACCGTGATCACCTGGGTCCCGGTGGTGCCGGCGGCGGCGTTGCCCTGCTGTTGGGCTGCCTGCGCTGCTGCTTGAGCCGCCTGTCTTTGTTGCTGGCGCAGTATGCTCGGCGGTGGATCCATGTGTTGGCGCTGATGGAGCAGCAGGTGGTTTTTCTGGAAGAAGGCCTTGCCGCACTTGTCGCACACGTGCGACCTGATGTGGCAGCTGCCGTCTGTGTGCCGGCGCTGGTGCTGCGACAGTCCATGCTTTTGAGCGAAGCCCCGGCCGCAGTCTGGACAAATGTGCGGCTTGGGCTTCGGCCCGGTGCCCACCGGAGGCGAGGTCTGGGTCGCCCCGTGCATGTGACTGACGCCGCTGCCCGAAGAGCCAAGCGGTCCATTCATCTGTGAATTTTTAGACAATTAGTAATTACTCTGCTGATAAGATATTGAAACACTGGAAGACACTTGAAGCCATCCATAATGTTTTATAATTCTTCTTTAAAAATCTTCTACAAAATAATTTAACAATTTATTTGTTAAGATATGTAGTTATATTTTTGTAATTATATTTTGATCTTTTATTGTAACTTTAGTTTTATATAAAAAAATATAAGAAACAAATTTGCATAGTTATTTTGCTTTGAAAGTCTGAAATTAATTTAACAACCTGGTAGTTAATACTATTTACCTTTAAGATAATTTGTCTTAACTAATACAATCCAATTATTTTAAAGAATTATAATTTACAGATTATCTAATGATAAAGTTGAGAGATTGAGATACACATCACTATTCAAATATGTAGATTAAATGATAGTTACCTGGTGAGAACTAGAGGTGTTAGCTGTAAGAAAATGTCCTGTTGTTTGTTGAAATGTTGCAGCAAGTCCACAAAGATCAGTTACAAGTGTCCTGTCTGCTGAGTGTAACCTTAAATGCAATGTTTGAGCTTCCTTGTTGTTAAATTCTAATCCACATTCTCTGTAAAAATTAAAAGATGCATTAGTTGAAGTAATATTAAGAAATCAGCTGAAAATTTGAATACTCACCGGCACATAAATGGTTTTGAATCTGTATCTGAATTACTGCTATTGTGAATCTTAGAATGAGCTATTAAATCACACTTTCTTGGGAAAGCTTCTCCGCATACTGTGCATGCAAAAGGAGTTTCCCCAGTGTGCAATCGCATATGCGCCAGTAGGGTTCTCTTCTGCAGGAATTCCTTCCCACAGACTGTACAGGAGTGTGGTATCCTACCGTGCAGTCGACCATGGTTAACTAGTTCAAATTTTCTCTGGAAGCTCATACCACAATCAGGGCAGACGAATGGATGCAAACTGCCGTGGAAGCGTGAATGCATGGTCAAGTGTTCCTTTTGAGCAAACGACTCTCCGCATTCTTCGCAGACGAAGGGACGTTCTCCTGTATGGAATTTACTGTGCGTCACTAAGTGACGTTTTAAAGGAAAAGCTTTACCGCATTCAGTACAAACAAACGGTCGTTCTCGTGTATGTACTCTAGTATGTGTCACCAAATGATGCTTCAATGTGAAGGATTTTTTACATTCTCTGCACTGAAATGGTCTTTCTGCACTATGGAGGAGTAGATGAGTATGAAGACAGTGTTTGTGCGCGAAACTTTTGCCACAATGCACACAAATATGAGGCCGTTCTCCTGTATGTACTCGCGCATGTGTTGTAAGATGATGTTTTAATAAAAAGGATTTTCCACACTCTGTACAAGAGTACGGTCTCTCCTTAGGTACACGAACTTGCGATCCCATATCTTGCTGTGTTTTAGGTTTGGTATCTACTTGGGTTGTATTTACATGAGTTAGAACATGGCTGAAGTGAGCTGTTGCATCCGTTTGACTGGATGCTACATTATTAGTATTTGTTTGATTGGAAGCGGCTGCTGCTCTCTTCATTAGAATTTCATTGCATTCTTCTGCTGTGAGTTGGATTGGACCTATGGGAGACATGAAGTGCTGCTTCATGGTGTGTTTATCTGCAGCAAAAACAAGGGTATTGGGAAAGATAGATGGTGTAGAGTGGTGGGCGTCACAGTTGCAGCCACCTTTGTCGCACGTTAGTGCGAAAACGTCGTGATGCTTCTTTGTCCTGACTGTGTGAGTTACATGGGTTGTTTGATTATGAGCTCCTGTAGTGTGTCCATGGTGTGTAGTGGTGGGTGTTTGCTGGCAGCTTTCGTTCATGGTAAACATGGTTCTTCTATTATGAGCACTGTTCTGTATCTTGGCTGGTTTAACATCAATCTGTATCTTAGGACTGGACCCTTGATCCTGGTTGTTGTTAACTGCTGCATAGCTGATGGTACCGGCGATGTCACTTTGTGTATTTTCCCGGCTATCATTCCCGGGACCGCTAAATGACCATGTGGCATAGCCAAACCCAGAACCGGTGTTTCCGGGAGTGGTGCACATGTTCGTCAAAGTGGTGATGGAGGCGTTGGCCTGACTACTTGCCGTAGTGACGGTGGGCTCCTCACTGTCTGTAGTCAACACATCTTCAGGGCCAACCACCTGCTCCACGATGACGAACTGGTCAGCGGGGAATATCTTTAACGGCTCCAGAGCAAGATTTGTGTCACGCTCCAGTATCCCAAAACTCAGGCTCGTCGACGGCGAGGACCATTATCTGTCCCTCGCGCACCTCCGACGTCCTGCTAGCGGCGCGAGTCCACTCCGACTTGCACTTGCAGGTGCCTCCCGTGCACCTCGGATGACGCCTGAGCGGGCCTCGGCGGTCCTGCCCGCGGCCAGCCGGGGGGCCTCGCCGCGGATCTCCCTCGGGCCGAGAGAGCGTCCCCGCGGCGTCCTGCCCGCGCCGATAACCTTAAAGACGTCGTCCGCCGCGGCGAAAGTGAAAAGAGGAGGAAACACGAGGAGAGAGATGTGTCGGCGGCGGGCCGCCGCGTACGTACGCGCGAGCGCGCGCGCGCCTTTTCCCTCTCTCTCGCTTGCGTGCGCGTTCGGCGCCAGCGACCGTCCGTCCCTCTAGCTCTGTCTCGCTCGCTCTCGGGGCTCCTCCGCGCGGACACGGACACTCGAGCGCGGAGGCGGGCGGCGGGAGGGGAATCCGCTGATCGCGATAGCGCCAGAAAAACGCGCCTCCGGAGCGGCCGCTGCGGCACCGGTGCTCCCTCCGGCTGTGGCGGCGCGTCCTGGCTGCCCGGTCCTCTTCCTCTCGGCTGTTCCTGCTCCTCGCTGCGTCGTCTCCTCCGCCTCCTCCGGCCTCGGCTTGGCTCCGAGCGCGGGGGGCTCTAGGCGAGGTCGCGACCCCCGGGCCTCCTCGCCTCCTCGGGCCGCGTCGCCGCGGCTTCCTGGGGGACGCGGGCGGGCGCTGGGGCGCGCACACACTCCCACGGAGGCGGCTGCGCACGCGGGGCGGCACACGCGCGGGCCCTCGTGCGTGCTCTCGCCTCGCACACACAGACGGGGACACACGCAGGCGTAGCTACTGCGGCGCAACAACCACGGGCACGACGACTCACACGAGCGACGACGAGGTGCCGCGCGAGCGGGCGGCCGCTCGCTCCAACACACGGACGCACACACCCGAGGTGCCAGCGCGCGCCTACACAGCCACAGCGGCGCGAGAGCGAGAGTCCGCGGCGGCAACTCGCACTCCGTGCGCCTGTGCGCGTGCCGAGTGCGCCGCTAACACACAGACAAAGGTGGCGGCGGCGGCGGCGGCTGCCGCTTCCTCGGCTTATTTTTTCAGCTGGAAACGCTGCTGCGGGCGGCTCGTAGGCGGGCTCGGGCCCGAGCTCCTCCGGCCTCCGGGCTACCTCGAGCCTCCTCCTCGGTGTTTACGCTGGCTGGGGCCTCGCTCGCCGCGGCTCGCGCACACTCTCATCGCACCGCACGAAGGGGCCTCCGTGTATCGGCCATTTTATTTGTAAACTAGCCGCGACGCACACACGCGCGCGCGCGCTAGTGCCAAGCAGGCCAGGCTGCACCAGAGCGCGGCACTTTGGCCAAGCCGAACGGATTGCGGGCGAGCCGCCAATGCGCCAGGCCTGCCAATCCACCCGCGTTTTTGGAGGGAGCCGCGTCGCCTGTCGGCCACATTGTGCATGTAATGGCAGAGACGAGTGGAGACTTGGAGAGATCGCCCTGCTAATACCGCTATTCGGTGGCTTTTTCCTAAACCCGCCGTTTCGTGAGGGCGCTGCGAATTTTCAATATAATATACTCCATTTTAAAATGCTTGTATTCATTTCTATGCTAGAATATAAAATAATTAAATGACGCCGGGGAGGAAATAAATCTATTTACTAAATCATTTGATTTGTAATAAAGATCGTTACCTATATCCAAATTGAAAATACGTGGAAACCCAAATCATCTTGCAGTGTGGGTTTTTTGTGAACAGCTCTGTGACCATGAGGTCTTCCCTAAACCTCTTAATAATGTTTATTAGTGTGTCATCTATTCAACTAACTCGTGATAATTTTCTATTAATGATTTATTCTGAATAATTGTTATTGAATGACAAGGTATAAATACCGATTTAACAGTATCCGTTATTTTCGTTTATGAGCGATAAACAACGTGCATCGTTGAATTTTTTTCGCAAAATGTTCTATATTGTATTTGACGTTGAAATTTTTCATTTTTTTTCGTGAGTGGCGAAAATGGATAGAGGGAGAATGGGGCATAGTGGGCCATGCATCCGATTTTTTACGTAAACCTCAATAGGTATCGTACCAATGATACGTTAATGGGTAACACCACTTTGACGGTTCCAAAAATTCGAATTTTTTTTGTTTAAAGTACTCTTTACATATGGGAAAATGATATTTTATTAGTTAAAAAGCAATATCCAAAGTAAAAGAACATTTTTTGAAATCAGAAGTGTAGCGCCTTCCAGCGCGCCACCGTTGACGCGCGGCGGCTTGTAACGAATCGGAGTTCTGAGCCTACTTACCTACCGTCGGTCGGTTATTGTATGAGTACCCTATTGATCTTATTGAATTAAGTCGCGACGATCTATTGAAAATTGAAATTCTAGATATTACAACACGCATTCTAGCAAGCATTTTTGATGACGGCATGTCAAGTATTCTTCATATTATGAAGGAAATTAAATAAATCCGCGATTTTTGTTTCCAAAATGCAATATTGTAGTATAATTTGTGCAAAAAAGGTGCGAAATTACATAATTCTAAAAATTATTGTGTTGACTTGCCTATACTCAAAATTAGACAACTGAATAGTGTCTTTTGAAAAGTTATTTATAAAATGATGTCTCACAGACAACAATTTCATAAAAAATGTAAAATTAACGAAAATATGGCAACTATAAGCTCTCATTTTTGGTATTTTAGCTGTATCTGAAGGCAGATAACTGAGTGGCAGTGTCTGTTGGAAAGCTATCTGTAAAAAGACATTTTACAGATAACAATTTTATCAAACTTTTAAAGTATCTGAAACATGGCAACTGTGATATCTTTTAAAAAGTTGGAATGGTTTTAAAAAATAAACTGAAAAAAATGTATGTACATATTTCAGGGCAGTTTTTATTTTATTTACTTTACTGAATGACTGCGAACTTTTTTATGTGAGTGTTACCTACAAAGAACAATCATGATCATTTATCAGTTCGTTTGAAAAAAAGAAAGCCTCAGAGAATTTCTTTGAAACCCGCTAAGCGTTGCATAGAGCTCGGTCTATTGGAGGTGTAGTCACACTTTTGTTTTGCTGATTGAGCAGCCGCCTTGTTCGAGAAAAGGCCAGCTAATTAGCATATACCTTCTTTCCCTCGTCCCCTGCGGACCATTCACAGTCAATCGGCTCCCAGTGAATCGCTCGCTTATTCACGACGTCGCCGAAGATAAGGTGAGCGCGTGCCTCGCATGAGTCGTTTTGCTTATGCCGGTCTACCCGCTAAACTTCTTACGTCAGTCTCTTTTCATCCGCCAATTGCACGCGGGCAAACTACTTTTTCGAATTCGCGTTTGCTCGGTAAAATAGCAATAGACCCCGCGGCTCTCCCCGCCGCCGTACTCCCGCTCTTTTATTTCGTACTTTTTATATGCATGAATACGCTTTCGGGAAGATATCGGATTTGCAAATCGAACGCTGCGAATGATTTACCGCCGGTCGTAAGAGAATTCGCAGTCGACGTCTCCGTAAAATTTACGCGTCTCTCCTTTTTTTTTCGTCGCTGCGCGCCGTCGTCTGCCTCTTAAAAACCGACGATTGCCGCTCGGGCGCTCCTCGCTCGCGCGTTACGACGAAAAAGCAAAGCTCTCGAACTTAGCAAAAAGAACCTTATCTCCTTTTCAGTCGAGATTAAACGGCCGCTCCTGCGCCCGCGCCTCGCAACGTCCACGAGCGCAGAGTCCACTTTAGTCGGGGGACGTATAATTACGCGCGTAAAAATTCCGGCGTAAAAAGCCGCGGCCGTAAAGCGGCCGGGGGGAAAAGGGGCGATCGAATTAAGAGCGCGGGGTATATATAACGCAAAATCAATTCGGCGGGTGAGCGCGCGATTTCGGCGGCTTCCCCGGGCCGCGGAGGGGCAGCCCGGTCGGCGCGGCCGCGCGCCCGGTTGCAGGGGGGCGCGGCGCGCTTTTACGAGCGCCGGATCCTCGGCCCGTGCGGATGCTTCTGACTGCTTTACGAGGGAGCCGCGGTAAAAATCTCTCCTCCGCGCTGCTCCTTCTCTCTCGCGCGCGAGCATTAATCCGGGACAAAGACGCCCGGCGCGAGTCTAATCCGGGAATACGACCCGCGGGGTTGGGATGCGTTATGGGGCCTTTTGTGCGGGCGGTAAGACGCTGAGCTGGTTTTCACGAGAATTTTCGGATTTTATTTTTCGTTATACGGTGACGTTCCCCCTTTTTTTTTTGTTTTCATCGGCGGTTTTTAAAACACGATCCGGACGCTGAGTGAATGCGACGCGTTTGGAGTTTTGAGGAGCTTACTTGAGTTATCGTTTCTGCAAGTTTTTTTGCAGGTGGAATTTTTAATAAAAAATAATGTAACTTAACATGTATTAAACTTTAAAAGCTTAAATTATTTTGTTAAAAAGATTATAATTTTTACTTCCGATCGATTTATTAAATAGAATAGAATAGAATAGAATTTTATTGCAAATAAGAATTTATAAAGTGTAAAAAATATATACAATTTAAAAAAAAAAGAATATTATACTACTAAAAATAAAAAAAGCAATTAGTAAAAAAAGGAGTTTTATTGTAGCAATTAAATTCTTCAATACTTTACCAAATGAACTTAAATGTTTAATGTTAAGCAAAGATTGTATAAAATATAAGTTAAAAAAACATATGTT
>JAXIUT010000009.1:7897737-7924705 GCA_035586675.1 Eurytoma californica | reverse complement strand
GGTATAAGTTAGGATAAAAGAGGTTTAGAGACTTCTGTATCGGCTAAATTTGTCAGAAATTTAATGTATTTTTATTATATATTATAAATAAATTGTTTTCTATTTTAATTTTATTTTGGAGTCAGATATTCTATAAAAATAATTGAAGGCATAAACCCCCCTTAAATAAAATGTACTTATAGGTCGTTTTAATGTCTTAAAATTCGAGATCCGCCCTTGCACTCAACACCCGCGACCTGAATCCGAACGTCGCGAATCGCTGGTCTATACCAATCTACCTGCGACGCTTTTAACCGCTCGCCGCGCGAGAGTCACCTTATTCCTCCGATACACAAAGCCGATCGATCGAGCAAGTTCTTCTCGGCCGGCGTGCGATCGATCGAAGGGTCGATCGGCGAACGGCGAAGGTCGACCTTATTTGGCGGGGCGCCAGCAGCGCGACTCTTCCGGGGCGGGCGGCCAATCCGCCCGCGGCGGGGGCTGCTAGCGTCTCGTGTCGCGCGCATAATTCATCGGTGCGCCCGTGTCGCGCGAGGAGCTCGCGAGCACTTGCGCAACGCTCGGCTGCGCGGTGCATTTCTTTAATTATAGATCGCTCTCGCGCGCGATGATCAGGCTCATTGAGTGCGAGCGGTCCATTTTTTCCCTTGGCTCGCGGCGGGTGAATCGAAATTCGATTTAACAACCTGTAATTTATCCGGGATTTAATTGATCATTTGTTTTATTTTAAAGCAAATGTGGAAATTAATATATGAAGTGTAATAATGTGCTTAATTAATCAGATATAGGTTGTTAACAATTTTAATGATTATCTTAAGCCCGAAATTGAACTTGAAAATGGAAAAGCCAGTACAGCACACCTTCGAGCAAAGAACGCGTGAAAGGGAAACCTCGATCTCGAAGCATGTGAACGGACGTCGGAATTGAATGCACATGCGAAGGTAGTCCGACACTATTTCACTGCATCCGCGTTTGCGATTCCTTTTTTTTTGGTCAATTCGTTATGCCCGATCGGAATCTGTCAGGCGCGTAGCAGACTCTATTAATTAATAATAATGCTTTGCCAAAAACAGTCCAACATCTAGCTATTACTGCTTTGATTGCGAAGCAATATAATATACATGCGCTGAAAGTAGAGAAAGAGCTCTGCAAGTAATATTATGTGTACAAGAAACTACCACAATTGCAACTAATTTTCCCGAATTACGGGAAGCTTCAAATTGCACAATAAAGTAGGTATTCCGTGTCTTAATCCGTTCGTTCAACAATATCTGCAAGAAAGTCGATCAAAGGATGAACCCCGTCTTTTCTCCGACCGTTTATTTCTGTGTAAGTAGGCTCGCTCGTTTATTATTAGAGTACCATCGGGTCGCGGCCCGCCGCTTCTTTTCGCCCAATTTCATCCTCACCCACATCAGGCGATCCGCGTATATTCGGATTTCACGGAAGAGTCCGCTCGTAATTTTCGCTCTCTCTTTCTCTCTTTCTCTCTGCCGTCGTTCTTTCTTCGCGATAGCGACACTCGACAAATGATGAATTAAGCCGTTGAGCAGCTTCACGCTAACTTTAACCTCGCGACGACGCCGAACGGCACGGCTCGTAAATTTGCAAAAGAAGGCCCGCTCGAGCGCCGCGCATGCGAATAGTCGGTTTTTTTAAGGCGCGAGCGCTCACCCGCTTAATACCGCTTGCCTTGAGCGCGCGACGGACGCGAAAAATGAATTTCCCTGTCGATTTTAAATTCCGCTTTATCGAATCGCGAGGCGCATTGCTCAAGAATGCGAAACCAATCGCTCCCGCGATTTTCCGAATGGTTTCGTTACAAAACTGGCGCGCGATAAAAAAAACGAGAGGAATATAATGCGGCCACTTACCGAGCCATAAGAGACACATTGACTTGGAAATGAGACGCGCACCCGCGCGCCGTACGCCCATGCGACAGTTGCGTAACGCGCGCCGCGCCATACCTCGCAGTTCTTTCGGCCACTTCCGCCGCGCGACCGCACTTCCAAATCGCGGCGCCGAAATCCCCGCGCCGCCAATATTCACCGCACCGGCGGATGGTCGATCAATTTCGCGCGCTCATTTCCCACGTAGACCAGCCGCGGCGGCGGGGGGAGAGGATGCGCTCCATTCCCACGGCGCGGATTCCCCGCGGGGAGAGCCGCTGTAAGAAAAAGAGCCGGGGTTCTCGGTACACACTCGCTTACTTATATGCTTCGATTTTGCGGTTTTCATCGGGAGGCTGTACGCGGGATCGGGGATGCTTCACTCGTACCGAAGTGAGTCGTTCGGAGAATTATTGCGCGAGTTTTTGTCGACGCGATGGAATCCGCTAAGAAGTCTGGTTTCTCGTAGTAAGATTGCGTTTTAAAGTCACGTACAATTAAAGAAATTTTTGCTTTTACGGTCTTAATTAGCGGCGCAAAAAAATGCAGATGTGAAATTGCCACGGAAAGTATTGCAGTTCATCGTACGAGCGATCTTAAATTCTACTGCTTGGATAATCATTTCCTTATATAAAACCACGTCGGTCGACATTCGCTGCGAATTCCCAGCCTACTTACACAACTGACCAAGTGAAAAATGACAATTTATTCTCCTCGACGGTTTCTCTCGCCGATCAATCGAAGCCCACGCCCGAAGCCCCTCGAACAACTATAACTGCAACATCTTCATCCCCCTTCGTAACCGGGCAGAATTCGAAAAGGCCCATCGCGGTTAACCCGCGTCCCTATCTCAGCGGTTGCAGCTCGTAAATTCGCATTATCGGCCGGGCCGCGAAGGGGGGCCGACGACTTTGGCGCGTGCGCCGGATACGCACGGAGACGGAGCTGCACGTCACGCGTGAACGGGCAGATCGCGCGCGATTGTCGCTTTCATACCACCGGTTCCGCCGCGCTAACGATGCGTTCGCCGTATTTAGCTAGACGCGCTAGATGCGCAACGCCAATCGAGGAACGGGTATTTTATTTTAAGACGCGATTTTTTCCGGCGGGGTTGAGCCGCCGAGGCCTTGAACGCGGACGCGTGGAAGTATGTTAAAAGGAATGCGCGAGCGCGCTGATTGTTCCGCCTCGCAGGTGCACGCGAGGAAATTGAATGGAATTTTTCGCAACCACCGAGGTGCACGGGAGGTCCAGCGGCGCAATGTTAATTTACGAACGCTTTGCGAGTATTCGGTCGAACGGTTTTAAGCAGAGATAAGGAGCGATAGGATTTCGCGTAGACCCGCTTGGAATTAAGTGATCTAACTCGTCGGGTACATGAACTCAAGGAGAAATCAATTGAAAAAAAATTTACTCCGCCTCGTAAAGATAACTGTTGTCGAGTTCTGATTCGAAAAAATCAATATAAATTATTGCACAATCAGAACATTGTTTTTTTTTTAACCGACCCACAGTATAGTGCGACGCCCTGTGCGCGCGGTAGCTGGCTCTCGCGTGGCTCCCAGCTCCGAGCGCCTTGAACCCGAGCCGTTCGGCCGCTCTCTCTACTTACATGCAGCGGGACGAGATTCTATGCCGGACGATGTCGCGCGCCGGTAGGAGCTGCGGCGCGCGTGAAAGATTTCAAGCCGGTGGACGACCTCCGACCTCTGCAGGTGAAATTTTTTTCCCCGAGACTCGTGCCTACGAAGCCATGGAGATGTCGCGTATACACCTTACATACATCAACGCACTGGTTTTCACCGATTTGTTGATAATTAGGAGAATTAAATATTTTCTCTCGAAAAGTATATCGTTGCTTGAAGTAGAGATTATAAAATTTACGATGGGAAATCCCAACTTTAAGGAAAACATATTTTTGTTGACTGCTGCGGCAAATCAATTTATATTTCAGAGTTTGTAAAACGATCACTTACTTAAGTTTTGCGTAACTTCTACTTTGTATTTTTTTTTACCCATAAGTCAACTGCTGCAGAAGTTTGCAAAAATTACCCGCGTATCTGTAGATCGTACCGTCTAATCATTCCGCAATAAATAATTTCGTTACGTATCAATGTGATATTGCGGTTAAAAAAAATTATTTGCTATTCTTTCGCCTTTATCGCGCGATGAGACGTGAATCACTTTATACGGCTACGTCATAGTTTTACTTAAAAATAATTTCTTTATCGAATAAATTCCAGTTTATTTAGAAAAATATTCCACTCATTTTTCTTAAAATTTGCGTCGTCCAAATGTACATAGTGCAATTCATGTACACAAACGAATTCGTTAAACTTTCCTCGACCATTCGGCGATTAAATGAGATGTTCCGTTCGAATCTTTCCGCGTGCAACGCAAAATAATAAAAATGCACGCACTCATGACGTACCCGCAAGTCGCGGTCTCGTCCACCTTTACGTCAGCCGTTCGCAAGCTTCCGCGCAGTCCGCGTTCGTTAAACTTTTATTAAAAAAAAAAAAAAAAAATTTCTCTAACACAAGAGAAACACCCGGAGGAGCCTCGCAGAATTCCTGTCGCTCCATCGTCAATCCATTAAGCTTCTACCTACCTATTTGCCCAGCCACTCGTCGCGCTAAGAAAAAGAAGCCGCGACGAACCGGATGCTCGCGGAAAAGCGGCGCGCCTCACCCCGGAGGAAAAGTCGACCTTCGGACGCCTCGCAAAAAAAGAAGAATGGAAGGGCCGTCGGCGGCAGCGAAAAGGAGAACGCGTCCTAGAGGGGGAGGCGCGGCGAGAGAGAGAGAGATCGGGCGCCGCGCTAAAATTGGCGAATCCCCCGTGGATTCGCGGGCTCGGCGCTCACGCGATCGCCTCGAGAGGGGGCTCGTCCCTCCGTGCGGGCGCGCGCGCGCGCCTATATGCGCTCGGCCCGACTGGTGGGGGGTGGCGCGCGGCCGAAAAACCGGGGCGCCAAGCGCGCCGGCCGTTAAACGCCGAGCCGACGCCGCGGAGACAGGATCGCCCGCGTGTATACCGATCGCCCCGAAGGAGCCGCGCTATACCGCTTCGCTTCGCACGCGGTTTTCACTCGGCGAATATACCTTCTGCTCGAATTCGATTCGAACCGCTCGGCGATTTTGCCGCGAGAAGGGCACGGAAATGAGACGCGCAGTGGAAATGGTCGGCGTGAGGCTGCCGCTGCTGGTGCTGCTGGTCGTTGGGTTGGGCCTGACGGTCGGCTTGCCGGCCAGGAGGGGCGAGGCGTTCACCATCGTGAAGTCGATGCGCGATGGCGAGCTGCAGAGGATCGTCAAGTGGAAGGGACTCTGTGCCAGGGAGATCGTCGTCGATTGGGGGTGAGTTCGTACTCCGAAACGCGCCCGGGCATTGCCGCTCCGTTTTGTTGTGGTACGCGGATTTTAATCGAAGATTCATTAATGACATATGGTGTACTTCTTGGAAAGGATTATTGAGGATAATCAGAATTTCATTTTTTTATGGCTCTTGTATAAAAATCTAGTCGTTCGAATTAAGGCAGCTCGATTTATTGCGATTTCGGTTTGCTGTGGTTGGAATTTTGAATCAAAATTTATGAATGAAATGTGATATATTTTTTGGAGAAGATTGTTGAATAGGTAAGCAAAATTTTGATCTATACGCATTTCTTATTAAAAATTAGTAATTGTAAAAGAATGTGCATACACCCTTTAATATCGATGCGGCATTTACTTCCTTATTAAGTTCGCACATAGAAAGCGAAGTATACCCGATTAGATTGCAATTTGTAATCACTCGCATTTTATTTTTACAATTTTCTCGATTGCACACTTCTCCTCGCATTTCATCATTGTTAGAAATTAGAAACGATAATAATTTACGACGCTGTCATCGCACAAATTTCAATCAAAACCAAATAATTTCATTCCTATCATCGCATAATCATAAATTACCGTCAGTTTCTAACTTTAAACTTCGATAAAATTAATTCCGATAAACTTTCGCGAACGGATCGAGTATCATAGCACCGATAGAAAAAGGAAATACAAATTGATAGTAACTTTAATTCTAAAAATTCAGTTGAATTCCATAAGCGCGACACGGAGACGCTGCAGATTTATAAAATAAAAAGCTTACTCGGACGTTTTGTCAGTGAAGCGCCGGACACGTGGTTTTGCGTCATGTGGCGTGTCACGTCATTTTACATTCTAATATCGGCAACGTGCGCTCGATGTGGGAAAATCATAATAGAATGCCGGCGCGGCGTGCATTATTGGATCTCGTAAAAATTAGCCGATAATGTTCTCGTATTAGTGGTTCTAAATGAAATTCAAGCTTTTAGTATCGCGTAAAATTGAATGAATACCTTCTTTTCATTCACGCGCGATGACACTCACAATAATTGATCCGCAACAATGCAAAACATTAATTTCGATGGTTCCGCACTGTTTACAAAACACAGGAATTTTTATCTCTCGCGTTGTCGGGCGGCGACGCGATAATAATTTACATTGTTGTCGTCGCGCTAATTTCAATCGAACTCGATAATTTCATTCCCCGCTGCTGAGCGCCGCATAAAACTGAATTATCGCGGGCACACGTAACGCCGATTATAGATTCGAGAATATTCAATCTTCTCTTTATCGCGAAAAGAATTATGCTTTAAGATCAGCGCCGTGACCTTTCGGTTACATTGAAAAAATAAAAAGAGTCCCTGACTTTCTCTAGACGCTCCTTATATATCGGACCCAGAAATTTTACAAAGTTAAATGCGTTTACGCGCGTCAGCGTGGTTTATCGTCGTCGCACTCGGCGGATTGATTATTAAAAGTGTCGGCTCGAAAATACTGCGAGGTCGCAAATTTTCGGAGCCGGGGGAAGAGAAAAAAGAAGGAAGGAGGAGTGAAAGTTTAGTCTGGAGACGAACTGTCTCGGTCAAGCGGGGGGTTCGCGAACTGAAGGTCCGAGTCTGACCTCCGGCCGATAAGAGACACTTTCGCGCGCGCAACAGACGCGACGTCAGTTATGTCGGAAATTATCAGACGAGACGCCGCGCTTGCACATATCGCTGCTGAGATTCGCCGTATTTCGAGCCGCCGCTCGACCGTAACCGCAGGAAAAAGTTCTTATTTAATAGATAAGCGTATAATTAGTTATATGAAATTTGGTCGGATGCAGTGGTCTGTTTTGTACAGTTATGTTTTATACATTAATTTACAGTAACAATTGATTAATTGTTGAAAGATTCAAATTTGGTTTTAATATGGGTTCATTTGCACTATAGTTCGTAAATATTTTCATGTTGCGTGACTGAAGTAGTAAACATTGCGTGTCTAATTATCAAAATAGATTAGTTATTATTATTATTATTATATTTTTACTCATCAAAGGAAATAATAGAACAACGAAATAAAGTAAAGATTATATTTATAAAAATTTTGTAGTTTATAATGTCAAAAGATGTTTAAAATGTATTTGCTATCATTAACAAACCGAGTATTATTTTTGGAGAAATTCCAATTAATTCATATCTTCATAAAACTACATGTGATAAGTACAATTCACAATTTAAATTTCTTATTTAAGAAAGATCATCGAGCTCTTTTTAAAATTGGTATAACATCTTATTAAACCTAACGAATCAAGTTGATTCTAAAAAATTAATAAATTAGCTACTTTTAAATACAACGAAATTAAAAATGCATTATTTTTATAAACAAGCATTGAAACTTATCTATTATACTAATTTTTATCACGACGTTGGTCACATTATAAAATTGAACGTTTCACATTATCAAGAGGATTCAATCACCATCGGCATAAAAACTACTTCGAAACAGGTTCTGCGTAAACCCCCGGCCCGTCGTTCAATCCCCGTTGACAAGTACACCAGCTCCCACTCTGGGAGCGAAAATCCAGCGGCACCGCGGCCCCTGCAAGCTCGCGCGCCTCCGCACACTCGCGCGGAGCGGGTGCGGCCCCTGCGAGGCGCGGCGCGGGAATCGGAAAGGCGGATCGGAGCTTCGCTCGTTTTTCGCGGGGGGCGACAGCCGCGGCTCTTTTAAGCCGTAAAGCGGCGAGTTAAGTAAGCGCGCCGGGGCCCGCGCGGGATTAGGCAGCGACCGGCTCTCACGGGGATGCCGGTGCCTGACCGCCGAAGCTGCGCTTCGCACTCCGCGCCCCGAAAGCTTCGCCCCTCCCCCTCCCCCTAATTCCCTGTTTTTCTTTGCAAATCGGGTCCCCTGCGGAGTGCACGGGAGCTCCTCTCCCGCGTTTTCCGAAACGAGAAGTTTTACGCCCGCAGTTTTCGCTCTTTCAGTCGAGGTTAAAGTAAATAATTACGCGGTGTCGTTGGAGTGAGTATTTATTATTTTTTTAATCGATAAGGTTTTACGAGAGGCTTTTTTTAGATGAACGCATTTGTGTCAAGGCGCTCGAAAAATTTCGTCGCTCAAGTTGGCCGAGTCGCCGACGAGACAGCAAACTGTATAATCTTGTCGTGTTTGCTGCAAATAGTTAAAAGTGACTTATCGCGCAGTCGACTTCGCGATTTGCATGCGAAAACGGGAATCTTCACCGATAACTACTTCAAGCGCGATTTATCGAATAACTGTTCTAATTATTGCCAACGAGCGAACACACCCGTAGGAAAAAAATAAAATTTGTGCATAAATTTGTGCACGATTTAAAAATTGTGCATACATTTGTGCACAGATTCGTGCACCGTTTTCGCTTGCACGCGAAAACCGTGTACGAATTTTATTTGTGCACAAAACTTTTTCCTACGGGCAATATTGAGTGTCGGCTCTTACGCACGAGTTTTCGCTTATCTCGCGCATTATCGTCACTAAATAAAGTTCATGGATGTAATACAGGAAAATACGTAAAAACAAATATTTTTCTCTCGGTATTTTGCACTTTGACGCCCGAAATTATATCAAAACATTGAATACGTTTCATATGAGAAATCATTTGAACGGTACTTTCTCTTACAAATCTAACAAAGCGGCCTCACGCGAAGCTTCTTATTTGAGCATTTACATAGTTTGATAAGGGAGTTTAACGGAGCTAAAAGAGTCCATCGCTCAAATTGTACCGGGGCTCTGTATAAAAATCCCCAGCTTCTTATCTGAAATTCTTATTCGAAATAATGAAAACAATCCACCTATTAACTT
This sequence comes from Eurytoma californica, assembly GCA_035586675.1. Classification (NCBI taxonomy): domain Eukaryota; kingdom Metazoa; phylum Arthropoda; class Insecta; order Hymenoptera; family Eurytomidae; genus Eurytoma; species Eurytoma californica. The sequence goes on along the minus strand of JAXIUT010000009.1, from coordinate 7,915,641 downwards.
GCTCTGAAAATACTAAATATGTAAAGTTCACCCACGTATACTCATTCCACTCATCAAATAAGCGAATAACGTCCCGATCAGCATTGTGAAACCATAAAAAGATTTTAATGAATTCTTAATGAATGCTTTATTTTTGGTAAGCGTTTTAATAGCATTCTTAGTGATAGCTTTATGTTTGTAACGAATGTCCGCTTCTAAAGCATTCATAAAGAATTCTCAATTTAAAAAAAAAAAAAAAAAAGAAAATTTAAAATAGTTACTCTAGAAAAATTTCTTTTTTCATTTTATTTCATTTAAAATATACTTTTTTTAAAAATTTTTCCGTTTTTTGTTCATAAAGAATACTTTATGAATCCTTTATCACAACTACAAAACTGCTTTATCAATACTTTTTGAGTACTATAAGTAAATTATTTACTTGTTCATAAGGAATACTTTATGAATTCTTTTTTTTTCAAAGTGTGCTTATCGAGTTATGACGAGAAATCCACTAAACTCCGTGAATTTCTCGTATCGATATTCGGAGAGCAAGCGCCTGCGAAAGCGAAGAGACTGACTAAAGCGACGCATTCCATTCGTTACAGGAAGACCTTCCTGACGCTGCGGGAGATCTGGTCGGACGACGAGTCGACGAAGCTGAACATGATGTTCGAGGAGCGCGCGCTGCTGGACTGCTCGGAGAGGGCGAGAGGCCCGGGCGACCAGAGCGTCTGCGCCGAGGAGCTGCGCTACGCCGGCGCGGCGGCCGAGCAGAGCATCAAGCTCGGCGTGACGCGCTACGGCAACGAGACGGCCGACGCCGATCGGGAGATACCCAGGGAGTTCCCCTGGCTCGCAGGCTCCCTCGACGAGCTGCGCCGTCAGTGCGCCCACGCGCGGGAAGCCAAGCTGTGAGTTTCACGAGCTCCCTGTTTCCGGGGGAGATGCCGCGCCGATTAGGGCTCGCCTCGATTGCTTATCGTCGGATTTTCTTTAGAATTTTTTAGGGATGAGATGGAGATGTTGAAAGCTTAGATTAAATGCTCCTTTAATTGGCGTTACTTATTAGAGGTCCGTTTAAGTTTGTCAGAAAGATAGAGATAATTTATTGGTAAATTTTTTTTTATCGCGATTAAACTAACCAAGTCTACAAATATTGAACGGAGAAAAATATTAAGAGTAAATAATTATCCTGAAGCATATAATATCATCTTTGATTAAAGCATTTGCTAAATAGTGTATTAATCGATTTCGAATTAAAAATATGGAATTTATGCAAATTAAGTGTTTTTAACTCCGAAAAAAATGTACGCTTCAAATATTTTAAGAACAAATAAGGTTCACGTTGCATACTTTTATCTTTGAGTAAATCATTTAGTAAACGGTTCGCTATAAGTCATTTAAATTGCAAATCAAAAACACAAAACTTCAATGTTTTCCAGCAAAAAAAAAACTTGCAATCGGCTTGTCAACCTGAAATACCTATAACTCCCGTAAAAGAAAGAAAATGAAAATCAATAAAGTAAGAAAGTCAAACGCCGCGCGTGTAAAGGAAAACGGCGTGAAAAGGCGCCGCCTCTCCCAGGAGTATCGGTTTTCGCCGGTGCGCGAACCCCATGAAAAATCGCCGTCTCCCCCCCGCCGACGGGGTTACGCTTGACGCGGACTAATTCGGCGGCGCTGGCGCGCCATTGTCTGCCCGCATAGGAAGGACGCGAACAGGACCGCCCCGGTGGAAGGCTCGTCCCCGGGCCGCGCCAAGCGGGGCATCCGCGAGCTGGTGATAGCGCCGGGCACGAAGTGGTGCGGCCCCCACCGGCTCGCCTACAGCTACAAGGACCTGGGCGCCCTCGACGGCCTGGACAGATGCTGCCGCCGCCACGACCATTGTCCCCGCGCCATCGCACCCTTCTCCGAGAAATACGGCCTCTTCAACTACATGCCCTTCACGCTGAGCCACTGCGGCTGCGACGAGAGGTGAGCGCGCTGCCTTTCTTGCTGCATCCTCGTGAATGCGCCTTTTTCTTCATTTCTTTTTCTCGGGAAAACTTCTAAAGGAAGCGGCGCGATCTTACGACTCTGACTTTTAGGTGGGAGTCGAATTTCGGTAGTGCGGAAGTACTCGAGTGCCGATAAAGATCGATGGATTAACTTTTCGTACCCGGAATTCGTCTCATCGATGACTTTGAATTGCTTTGTTTGCGCCGGGGTTGATTCACACGATATTCAGGTATTGCTAAGTGCGATACCATCGCCGAGATAGTGTTATATTTTTAATTACTTAATTAATTAATTTATTATACTGATGAAAAAGAAGAATTTCGATAGCTTTTATCGTTTACTAAAGTGCAGATGGAAAGACAGGGAAATCGAACTATTACAAAAAATCCCATTTTTGTGCATGCGAATTAAATTTCTCCGTACGCGATAATTCATCGAGCGCGCGCTTAATCGACGCGGGTGCAAACGCGAATCGTAAAAAAAAAATTTAAGCGTCTCCGACCAATTTATCACCGCGAGCAAACAAAGCCGTTGCGTTTCAACGCGTTCAATTTGAATAAAAATAAAGAAAAAAAATCGGAACCCAAATATTAGCCAGTCAATAAAGCGTCGTACTCTCGCTCAAATAAACGTCATTGTCGAAAGCAACCGCATGATCCTTGAACAAAAAACGAGCAATTTCCAAAATTCGATCCTATCCGTCGATCTGTTGCGCTCCGTCATATCCAGCTACTTGCACGTGCCGGCAGCGTTGCGCAATTATCATTCCCGTCGATTTGTTTCCTTCCCCTTACGTAAATAACCGGCGCCGCGACGATTAAAAAAAAAAAAAAAACTAACGATGCTATCTTCCGCGTAGCGACGCACTCGATCAGATATTATCTGTGCTCTGACGTTCGGCAGGTTCAGGACGTGTCTGAAGATGACGGGAACCTCGTCGGCGAACCTCATCGGCAAGATCTTCTTCAACATGGTGCAGACCAAGTGCTTCGTGCTGAAGCCCGCCAAGGTGTGCACCAAGAGATCCTGGTGGGGCAAGTGCGACAAGCACGAGCACAAGAAGAAGGGATACCTGAGGGACAACCACTCCTATTAAACGGACGATCGTCGCCCGGAGGAGACAGGCTGTCTTTTCTTTTTCTTTTGGGTACTGAAGTTGAGATAAAGTCTGGTACTTATTTTTCGCCCTTGTTACTGTGTAACAAATTATTTCGTTTGTGATTGTTTTTTTCTTCGTCAGCGTAATTTATGCTACGGATTGTTTTCTTTTTTTTATTTATGAGAGAATGTTGAGCTATTCTCCGAGAGCAGCGATTTGTATCTTTAGTTGGATTAAACGTTATCTTTATATTTCCGAGAAAATACGAATGACTACTTTGTAAGATTTTAAGCGAGATTTTCATTTATTTTTCTGTGTAAGAACGAAATTGTGATCAATTTTAGTACCTACGATTTTTCGCGAATAAATCGCGTTGCCGTATAAGCTTGCGCAGAGCGGCGTATTAATCATTCACCTAAAATTCGAAAATTGCCAATCTACTGTCGGTTGTGCTCGTACTAAGGGTATTATACACTTTTAAGATAGCTGTAGAGACTCATTATGTCATTCTCCGATGTATCGCCTAACATTTCACTAATTAAGGAAAAAAATGTATTGTAAATATCCTCTAAGAGGCTAAGATTGATGCGGCGGGGTTTGCGCTGCTTTGAAGGAGGAACTTTTAAATGTATTGCAGCTGTGCAACTCTACAGTTGTTCGAAAAATCCTAATTTCTCTTAATCCGATATGTTTTATTACCGTGGAAACTTCTTGCCACTCGCGGAAAATTTATATCTTGTGATGTAAATTTTCGAATAGTTACATGCACCTCGATAGATAACAAAAAACGAAACCTGCAAAAGATTGGGATTTTTCGGGCCAATAATTTGTTTTACAAATGTTTGCAACATTGCGCACGATACTTGCACTCGTAATTGCGAAAATAGTGCCATGAATTTTACAAATGATTTTCTTTTTTGTACTTTTCATAAGCGAATTATATTTTTTACGAAACCTTTTTGTTTAAGTACACATACGTTGGATATACGTTTGCGTAAGAGTAAATACTAAGAATTACTATCATAGAGCTTTAATATACTTTTAAGTAAATAAAGTATGAAATTATATGATAAATATTAATTAATGTCGTGTCGATAAAGTAGTATGAATTGATCCATTCAAACTATTACAGTATAAAGATCAATACGAAAGATAATATTTAAATTAGTATTAAGGTCAATTATAATTGTACACCTAAAATTATGATAAGGATATCATCGAAAATGAATAACTCAATGTCTTTAAGCAATACGTAGAAGAGCCTAGTCTTGTAATTAAAATCGTTACAATAAATCATGACAATATGTATAAGTGTGACACTATTGCTCAGTGCGACAATTCTAATGTTTAACATTCCGCAATGAATAAAATATCAATTTGTTAAAAAAACTGATGAATCGTTCAATTATCAAGCCAGGGTATATATGTCATTTCAAAAATTTATTGAAAAAAATGCATTTAATATATAAGACGTTTTTAGAAATACGAAAGATTTAGAATTTTGTAGAAGACGTATATTTTTAGAATGGTAGATTTACGGGATTACGATATTTGTAGTATCAGTGCATTATTGATTAAAGATACATTGAAAACGATTGCTTCATTTACTTTGAGTAATTTAATTTATTTATTAATCATGTAGAAAAAAAAAGAAAACACAATTTTAACAATCGTTAATCAAACTTTTGTAAATATGTAAAATAGAGCGTGAAATAATAAGATCTATATAAAAGAATACTATTATTCGAAAAAAATAGAAAATTTTATAATATATATAATTACCGCCATATGTAAGTTGATATTGTAAATTAAAAGATTTAATAAAGCACCGAGTACTACAGGAACATGTACTGTTTTTCGTCTCTGTTATCATTTTATCTTAATAATTTGTTTGCTTTTGCAACGTTTTATTGTTACTACGTACGATATTTTCACTTCAATAGGTATCTATTAAAAATTACTCACAATTTCTTCTTCTTGTATATGATTAAACAAATTTTCAGCAATCATTTTTAATTTAGGGTAATAGGTCTAATACCGGGAAATTCATGTTTCGTAGATATAATCAGCAATTATTCACAGTGGATGTTATAGCCACAGCAAAGCCAAAAACATTGGAGTCATTTTTCAGCAATCGCTTTTAATTTCGGGAGTTTCGTGTTTGCGCCTCTTCCAAAAATTTCGTGATTCACGTATAATCAGCAATTATTGGAACTGTAATCTCATAGCAACAGTAAAAACGAAAAAATCGTACAAAAGGATAAGAAGAAGGTAGGTTTTTCCTACTCCATCGGACGAGGAAAATACCAAAGAATTTGTTGCATTTACAATGAAATAACAAAATTAGCATTTATCGTTTCGACGTAAGTTTTTTTTTTAATTATTTGCAGTTTTGTTATCTTGACGATTTTTTTTTATATCCGAGGCTCGCGCGGTTTAAACGTTCCCTCACCAGTTCCTCTCACCTCTTTGTCTCAGCGCAAGTAAGCGGTTATTATCTATCGTGCGGCCTGGCTAAAAACGGCGCCAAAGTAGGTGATCAGTTACTTAATGACAGTTCCCGTGCATACACGCGCGGGAACCGTATCGCTGCGCTCCTCATTTTTTACGACAATTAAGGTTCTGTCATGTTGAAAATGTGAAGAAAGTTTCATCATTTTTTTATATAAAAACGATCAATTTTTCGATTATCTCTCCACAAAGCTGCGCCAAAATCAAACATGATAACCGCATTCAAACACTGTTGTAAGTAATTTATTAACCTATCTACCCAAGAGTTCTTTGCATGAATTTCGGTTTTTTAGTGATTTAAGAGCTGTCTTTAACATAGTTTCGTGCTTTTTGATTAAACGATTGATATCCTTAAGCGCATACTTCTGTTCGTATATTTATTTAATTTTATCGCGATTGAAGAGAATGTCTTGAAGTTTCGAGTGGTTCGGCAAATATTGTTCAAGTTTAAAAATGTATTTCATTCAATTTAAAATCGACATCTTCAAGTGTTATCTTATCGTATAGATAAAATACAAATATTTTTTATACGATTCTATATTTCTAGTTTCCTTGTGTTGATAAATATTTTACAATTTTATCATTATATTTTTTTAAATAATTTTAGTTGAGTTATTTAAATATTTGCTGATTACGACATATTCATATTAATATTTAACCGTTTCTCGTACGAAAAATTTTCCATTTAAAATAATTTTTGACGAACTTTGCACAATGTAAACTAAAACATTAATTCGGTAAAAATAATATATTCAAATGCTAATTTGGCGCATTGTTTCGCGCAAACTTAATTTTACAATTTAACTTTTATCAGGCCTGCACAGCGAGGCATCCACACTCCACGTCGACGCGGCAATTATTCGCTGACTCATGTATCAATTTTTATTTGATCATTTTCTCCTTGAATGAATATTAAGTTCCCCGGGTAAATTTGACGCTCGATCCGCCCAGCGGCGGCGCATTAACGGCCGTAAATCAGAAAAGATTTCATCCACTTGGCGTCGATTCGTCGCCGCCCCGGCGTCGTCACTCCCAACGTGCACCGCATAAATAAATTTGCCTCCTCCTAGGTGTGCCGGTCCAGCAGCGATGGGTCTTCGCGGTGATGGGCTTCCTGGGCCTGGTGATGGCCTACGGGCTGCGCGTCAGCCTCTCCATCACCATCACCGAGATGGTCAAGCCCATCGAGCACAACAACGTGTCGGCGGAGTACCGATGCATCATCGAGGGCGCGGAGTCCGGGGCGAACGTCACGTCGACGGAGAAACACGGCACCTACGACTGGGACGAGTACACCCAGGTAACGCACCGAGCCTCGTCGGCGCAAACAAGCCCGCGACGTGTTTGCTCGAGATAACGCCGTTGTACACCGCTCGACTCTACCGGAGATGATGATTTTTCGAGGCGCGAGGTCGATCCTCTGGATTCGTCCGGTCACCAGGGGGGAAAAATAACAGACGCCGCGAGATTTACATAAGACATTCGCACCTTGAAAGAGAGCCGATCGAAAACCAGTTGAAATGCGTTTAGATAATTTCTATGAATATAAGCGGTAATTTATGTTAATGCTAATCGCGGATCCTACTTGCGCTTCTCGCTACTTTAAAAATAACACCGGTATCTCCGCTGGTGATCGCTCGAAGTATCGCTCGCGCGTTTTTTTTCCGCGATGCAATTCTGCGAAATCGGGCTGATCGAGCGACCCCCTTCCAGGGCATCATCCTGTCCTCGTTCTACTGGGGCTACGTGATCACCCAGCTGCCGGGCGCCCTGATCGCCGAGAAGTTCGGCGGCAAGCACACCCTGGGCATCGGCATCCTCTCCACGGCGGTGCTGACCCTGGCCATCCCGGTGGCGGTGCAGTGGGGTGAGTCCACCGCCCTGATCGTCCTCCGGGTGCTGATGGGCCTGGGCGAGGGCGTGACGCTGCCCGCCCTGAACGTGATGCTGTCCCAGTGGACGCCGCCGGACGAGCGCTCCAAGACCGGCTCGTTCGTGTACGTGGGCGCGCCCCTCGGCACCGTGTTCGCCACCGCCATCTCCGGCCTGATCCTCCAGCACACCAGCTGGCCGGCGGTCTTCTACTTCTTCGGCGGCCTGGGCATCCTCTGGTACTTCGTCTGGGTCGTGCTGTGCTACAACACGCCCCACGAGCACCCCTTCATCTCGGAGCGCGAGGCCAAGTACCTGCACCAGGAGCTGAGCGAGCACGCCCACGTGAACCCGCCGCCGGTGCCGTGGCGCCACCTGCTCACCTCGATGCCGCTCTGGGCCCTGATAGCCGTGCAGATCGGCCACGACTGGGCGTTCTACACCGTCGCCTCGGACCTGCCCAAGTACATGGGCAACGTGCTGCACTTCCCCGTGGAGCAGAACGGCTACCTGTCGTCCCTGCCGTACGTCGGCATGTGGCTGTGCTGCCTGCTGATGTCCTGGGTGGCCGACTGGCTCATCGCCAAGGAGCACATGTCCATCACGACGGTGAGGAAGCTGGGGACGACGATCGCCTCGATCGGGCCGGGCTGCTTCCTGGTCGGCGCCTCTTACGCCGAGTGCGACCGCACCCTGGTCGTCGCGATGTTCATCCTGGGGGTGACGCTGCTGGGCACCGGGATACCCAGCCTGAAGGTGAACGCGCTGGACCTGAGCCCGAACTACGCCGGGACGGTGATGGCCATCAGCAACGGCGCGGCGGCCTGCACCGGGATCATCACGCCGTCGCTGGTGGGCATACTGACGCCGCAGCAGACGCTCAAGCAGTGGCGCGCCGTATTCTGGATCATCTTCGGCGTGCTCATCGTCACGAACGTCTTCTTCCTGGCGTTCGCCAGCGGGAAGATCGCCGCCTGGAACGACCCGGAGCTCATGAAGAAGCAGAAGGAGGAGAAGAAGAGGCAGCAGGCCGAAGCGCACAATACGTAGAAGTGGCGAGGGAGGAGCTTTATTTCTCATTGTTACTTTTTTTTTTCATTCATTTTGCGATTTCAAAATCGTTGAGCATTTTTTTTATACGAATATAGCCAGTTAATGCGCGTGCTTCATGTTAATTTTAAGGTGCTGTAGATAATTCAGTGTGATTTATTAATATTTATGTGTGCTTTAGCGCATCAAAATATTTTTTTTAAGTATTAAGAAACTCGATTGTTGTACATAAAGAAATAGTCAGTTATCTCTCGCCTCGTTTCTTTATTTGACCATGTTATACTTCACCCCATTAAGATGCGTACGATAGGTTAATGCTTTATTTTTATAAAGTTGACCTTAATTTAAATTTGTACTCGATAGTCGATAAAATAAATAATCTGTAATTTGGGGTAATTGATTCATCAAGTGGATCCTTCAAAATGAATCGAACTGACATCTATCGCTATATCAAGAAACGCAATAAGATATTAAAAGACTTGCCAGTATTATATTAATATCAATTACTGGTTATCTATTTGATTAATCGTATCGTTTATTTGAAGATAATTTTTATTGTTTTTTATTTGACATTCATTTGGATACATATTACGGGCTATTAAAATTGTTTAGTTCAGAATTTAATGAAGATAGAAGGACGCAAGCTTTTGCACGTACACAGATATAATCTAGGCCCCTGCCGATGGGCAACTTGACTATCCTCGAAGAAAATACGGTTAACCTGGATAAGGAAATTTGGTATTTACAAAAGCTGTAAGTTAGTTGCATGTTAGCATACAATTTGGATTTTTTTTAACAATTTTAACATTTTTAATTTTTCACAAAATTAAGAGCAGCTAAATTAACATCATTTTATTGCTCTAATTTTTGACATCATAATTTAATATTTAATTAAATTAAAAGTTCATTGGAATATATTAATTACTTATTACAAATTTATAAATTACCTTTTCAAATCATTTATTTTTTCGTACAAGTAACAAGTTTTTCAAAAGGGTATGCATAAATATTATTTGTAGCAAAGATAATGTATTAAAAATTATTAAACCAAATTATTAAATTAAAGTTGATTGATTAAAAGAAATTTATTTTTAAATAAAATGAGTTAACTAACTAATTAATTTTTATAGCAGAAATTTCTATTTATCATACAAATCTTTAAAATAGTTGAAAAAGATAAAATACGGTATGGATAATTAATTATTTGCTTGTGGACAACGCTTATTTTTTACACTTTTCAAACGTCATTGAAAAGCACGTTTATTCAAACAAAAATGTGTCGATAGCGGCAAATAACTTTGTTTACTTAAAAACGTACACGTAATGCTTGCTTCAAAATTATTTTTATAAAAACAGTATATATAACATGTACCTACATACACCTGAGGGACAGGTAATTCTACGATATATGTCAAATCTAAGAAATGACGTATTGCCGAATAAGACTGTATATATAGATATACGTGAAGATAAATTCGGAGGGGCTGTGCTGGCAGAAGGCAACACCGTGAAAACAAACGTAGAAGAAACAATATAAGTATCCAACAGCTAAGTAAATATAACAATATTACTATGAAACTATATTTGTACACGTTATATAACTGATTGTGAATGAATTAAATGAATTAATTATCAGCTAAAATCGAGAATAACAATTTTGAGAAAAATAAATGTACACATGATATTTAAGTCATTGCAATTCGTTAATTTAAAAAAGTAACAATCGAACAATCGAATAATAAAGTAATTATAGCATGATGACATTCTATTACTATTATTATTATTATTATTTATGAAATTATCCAGGACATTCCTCAGATTATACAATATCCGCGACAGAATCAGCAACAAAATGACTGACGAGACCCGCCGCGGAGTAAAATCGCATTTCACGGCAACATCGATTACCCTCGTTACTTCCAGTTGGCTACTAGTGCGCTAACGAGTTTGCATTAAAATAGCAGGCAGTTCACCTTGATTCTTACCTCGGCTTGACACGTAAGCGGCCGCGGCTCCCCGCGCGCGCTGCAAGAAAACCTCCTTACGCCAGGCCGAAAATCGGCGAGGACCCTTACAGCCGCGATCGAGGAAAACAATAGGTATTGTGTAGGCATAGGGGGACCGGCGTCGCGGCAAGCGCAACCATGTGTCGGGAGCAAGAAGCGTTTGAGAAAGTCTCTGTGTGCGCGCGCGCGCGCGCGCCAAGGACGGGCCGTCATGCGCTCAGTATTGTTGGAGCATCGGTAACGGCAGTAGTGGTGTGTACACTGCAGCATGAAATCTCACACGAGGCATTTTTGATTTCGCGACGAGCGTAGCCGGGGCCGACGATAATAAATGCCCGAGCTCTCCTCGCGCCCAGTGCAGCTGTGATCGCGCGGAACCTTTAACTTTCCTTTTCTTCTCTTTTTTTTTTCTTTTCCTTAACGCCTTGGCCCACGGACGAGGAGAAAATATGCTGTTCACTTGGGCCGGATGCTGTAAGTAACTCCCCCCCGGCCGATCGCGAATTACGTCGGCGAGCGATGATTTTTCGCGAGTCGTAAACTCGATGGATAGTAAATAAATAACCGAGCGAATGAGTACGAGTTGGTTAAACGGCGATGTAGAATCGTCGATTGATTTATTTTGACGGCTTGCAACGTACGCGGCGCCCGAGCAGAGGGCATTTTTCGCGGAGAGGCTAATTTTCTTCGTTCGCAGGCGTGCGAATCCAGCAGCGATGGATCTTCGCGATAATGGGCTTCCTGGGCCTGTTCAACGCGTACGCGATGCGCATCTGCCTGTCCATCGCGATCACCGAGATGGTCGCACCCCTGAACGTCACCGAGGAGTTCATCGACGACACTTGCTCCCACCTGGAGGAGAGACACCTGGCGAACGTGACTAGGCTCACCGGTAGCGGTACTTACGATTGGAGCGAGTACACGCAGGTGAGTCACTTTTTGACACGCGGAGAAATATTTACAGAACATTTTGCCACGTTTTTTTTTCTCATTACGAGGAAAACGTGATGTCTTTATACTTTATTTTCCTTTTTGAGCGATAAACGACGCGCATTCCTTTCGCGCAATGTTTGAGAGGATTAGAAAATGCTTTTGATTGATAAGAGGGTAAGTTTCGAGATTGCGGGAAGAAAGTAAATTCTTCAAGTTTTTTCGAACGGTGCTCGTTTAACGAAAAAATTTACTGCGAACGATTTCTATATAAATTCTTTGTACAATTGAATTTATGAATGTATTACGCGATGCAATTGTGTATCAATTGCTTTGAGATGACGGACGTAGGAGTAGTTCACTGAAAAATTCAATGGTGATATTGAGATCATGAAAGTATCAGTGTTTTTAAAAGATAAGCATAGTGTGAAGGTGAAAATTTAAATGAAAAATGTATTTTTATATCATAAATATTAAAACCAAAATTTACATTTTCTAATCACTATATTTTTAATGGAAAGTGCCACCTTCACTTCAGCATTTTTAATCGTACTTTATTGATTGACGCGAAGTTTTGAATACATTCCAAAACGAGTTCTGTTATCAAGATTTATGAATCTACCCCAGCATTGTTTCTCGATTTCCACTTTTATCAATAACAAAGTTGCAGTGCAAACAGACAAGTCAACGCGCGATTATGACTGTACACGCATTGAGTTCCTTACGTAAATTTTCAAAACTTCTACGTACACCAAGTAAAAATGTCATTCAGTATTCGTGCTCAGCAAAAAATGCATGCGCTAACAACCTTTAAATTTGCATAAAGAAAACTTTTCCGCTTGTACGCGCGTATTTAAAAGAAAACAATCTTTTGCAGGGTATAATCCTCTCCTCGTTTTACTGGGGCTACGTGATAACGCACCTGCCGGGCGGCCTGCTCGCCGAGAAATTCGGCGGCAAGTACACCATGGGCATCGGCATCTTCCTCACCGCCGTGCTGACGGTGCTGGTGCCGGTGGCGGTGAACTGGGGCGACTCCAGCGCCCTGATAATCCTGCGCGTCCTGATGGGCTTCAGCGGCGGCGTCGTCTTCCCGGCGCTGAACGTGCTGACGGCGCACTGGGTGCCGCCGTCCGAGCTGTCGCTGATCACCGCGGTGATCTTCATCGGCGTCGACCTCGGCGTGATCGGCGCCACGACGATATCCGGCCTGATACTGCGCTACTCGCCGCTCGGCTGGCCGGGCGTCTTCTACTTCTTCGGCGGCGTCGGCATCCTCTGGTTCGTCCTCTGGGTCGCCCTCTGCTACAACGACCCGGACGAGCACCCCTTCATCAGCGAGTCCGAGGCGAGCTACCTGCGCGACGCCCTGCACGAGCACACGCACAAGAACACGCCGCCGGTGCCCTGGTCCCACATCTTCCGCTCGCGCTCCTTCTGGGCCCTGCTGGCCATTCAGATCGGCCACGACTGGGGCCTGTACACCCTGGTCACCGACCTGCCCAAGTACATGAGCAGCGTCCTCAAGTTCTCGGTCGAGTACAACGGCTACCTGTCGTCCCTGCCGAACCTCTGCTCCGTCCTCTACTGCCTGTTCATCTCCTGGCTGACGGACCGGATGATCACCTCCAAGTGCGTGTCGAAGACGAACGCGCGGAAGATCAACACGAGCATCTCGACGATTGCGCCGGCCCTGCTGGTCATCGGGGCCTCGTACGCCGGGTGCAACCGCGTCGCCGTCGTCGTCATGTTCACCCTGAGCGTCACCCTCATGGGCAGCAGCCTGCCCGGCATCAAGGTCAACTCGCTGGACCTCAGCCCCAATTACGCCGGCACCCTCATGGCCCTGACCAACGGAATCGCCAGTCTGACCGGTATCCTCACGCCTTATCTCGTCGGCGTGCTCACGCCCAATCAGACGCTCACCGAGTGGCGAGCCGTCTTCTGGATAGTCTTCTGCGTGTTCTTCGTCACCAACGCGATCTTCGTGCTGTTCGCCAGCGGCGAGGTCCAGGGCTGGAACGACCCCAAGTTTCTCAAGGACGCGGAGGAGAAGAAGATCAAGCAGAAAATTTGAGACTCAGCCGCTAGACTGACGCGAGTAGCGTGAAAAATCTTGTAGCTCGTCGTATTAGGTCCTAGATCTTGTTTTTAAGTTATTCTCATGTTTTTAAACGTTAACTCTATTGTGTTATTTTAAATTTATTTTTAATTTAGTCCATGTCACTCTCACGTAGGCTATATGTGTGACTCTTTTATTAATCTTTAATAGCATCACGCTGTGAAAATACTCATTTACTGTTCCTAATCAATTTGCAAGAAAAAGAAATGATATCATTATATATATTTAAATATATTTAAATTGAAAATTGTTGAATTTTAGAAATAAATGAAAGCGCAGTTTTATTTATTAAACCTTCTACACGAGTGCCGGTATTTTGTCGCAACTTCGCCATTACCAAATGGAATAACTTGATAAATGACCGGTCGAAGAGAACGGCGGTCATTGTAACCAGCTCGCATTGCCAATTATGGTATACCAGTTTTAAAGCGGCTGCAGCGAGCACCGCGTAAAAACCAGCTTTGAAGAAAAGTCACTTTAGAAACCAACTTTTACAGCCGCTCGCTTTAAATACACGATTTTACGAGTCAGTATATAATAACGGGTTGTTGCGTCGAAAAGCAATGTTTAAAAGATGCTCGTCTCGGATTCACGTAAAAATCTACTGGCAATTTCCAAATGTTACTTCGTTCAATTTACGATACGCGCATTTTCTGCACAATTCAAAAGATCGTCGCTGCTCGATTACGGAGAAGCAGCTACTCCCGTGCTACAAATTAATCTAATGCGCCCTACAAAAGAATCAGCGGCAGTAGAATGTTAAGAGTCAAGCAAGAGCGAAGAAAGTGCAGCGGAGTTCGTAGAAAGTTAAATAGAGCTGCTAAGTGATTCAGTGGCGCATGTGACACTCGCTGTCAAGTGAATTAACGAGCTCGCTCCCCAAACCACTGCGACGCTCTAATTAATTTCGAAATAATTCCATGTTGATTATAATGCGATCGATGGATCGAATATTGTAAAATATTTAGATCTTATCTGCAATTCTGCAACGTTTGGGCTCGCAGTCGCTGTTCTTATTTACTTAATCTTAATTAAAAATCTGTTTAAACTAATCTTTTCCTTATTATCACGATTGCATTTTTAGGTAGAAAACTCCGCGTAATTATCTATTTGAGGATTTTATAGATTAATTAGTTTTATATCGGCATTTATCTGTTATTCGGCGAAACCGTCGCCCTTCAATAAAGTAACTGCCAGTATCAATTTCGGATTTTATTCTACATTAATAAACGGAGTCATCGCGTCTTATACTTTTTAACTTTATTTAAAAGTAAATTGTAATCTCTTGTCTTCAATTTTGTAAATTAACTCAAAGAAATACTTGTACAGTCTCGATATTTTACTGTACAAGGCATTGCAGCCCATGCAACATTTTGTAAAAGAGTAAGTGAGTAGCAGTAATAACAAAAAATTCAAACGGACGACTCGACAACTCCAAGCATAATACCACCAGCAGACAGACGTCTGCGCACATAGTGCCTTGTTTACCCAGCCCACAAACAAAAGTCAAAGCGTGCAATGAATTAGCAACATTTCCCCGATGATGAGCGCTTCTAATCTACGGCGATTAGAATCGACAAAAAAAAAAATTCGATCGTTTCCTGCGGGCGCGCCTCGACCGGGAGCGGCGTGACGCAACGGCGAAATCGGCCGGCTCCCTCTCCCACCGGCGCGCGGGGAGTCGCTCGGTGCTCGCGTTTTAAATTCCATCGGCGCCTTGAGTCAGATCGTCGAAGCGACAAAAGGCTTCGTGCGCGCCTCATCCGCGCGCGGAGACGCAGCCAGGATGCTCGGCGCACTGCGAAAGTGCTGTAAGTCCCCGGGCGCCGCTGGCAAACCGGCGTGCGGCGGTAAGGAACACCGACGGGCTCTGATATTATCCTTTGCTTCTTTTTCTTCTCTCTCCGAAGGTGTGCACGTGCCGCAGCGATGGATCTTCGCGCTCATGTGCTTCTTCGCGCTGTTCAACGCGTACGCCATGAGGGCCTGCCTGTCCATCGCCATCACGGAGATGGTAGTGCCGACCGCCAGCACCGCGGAGAGCGTGGAGGACGAAACCTGCCCGGCCGAGGAGGTGAAGGTCGCCGCCAATGTCACGACCGTGCATTCGAAAGGGACCTACGAGTGGGATGAATATACTCAGGTACGGTGTACGGAGGGTCAATCTGTGTCTTTTATACAGCGATGGGGGATTTAACGTGTAGATGTTAGTTTAGATTTATGAAAAATTGAATGACTTAAAAAATCTTCGACGCAGTTGCTGCGGAGGCAGATCTATCGAGTACTTTCCTCTGCTGGTCTGCAACTGCGCCATTTATATATGCGCAAAAGTTTTCAAGCAAGAAGGAAGTTCGCTCGTTAAATGAGAAATATAGCCAGTAAAAGTGAAATGAATAAATTGATTTATGCAACTTAATAATTTTCACGTCATTGAAATTTTTATGACTCGTACAAGGAAGAAATCGCGACCTTACCCATCCGTCCTCTAATTTTCCGCATGACGCAACTTGCGTGTTTTCCAAAAACAGGGACTGATCCTCTCGGCTTTCTACTGGGGTTACATCTTCACGCACATCCCGGGCGGAATGATCGCCGACAAGTACGGCGGCAAGTACACCCTGGGAATCGGCATCTTCCTCACGGCTATTTTCACGCTGCTGACACCGCTGGCGGTGTACTGGGGCGACTCCACCGCCCTGATCGTCCTCAGGGTGCTGATGGGCCTGGGCGAGGGCACCACTTATCCAGCCATCAACGTCCTGCTGGCCCAGTGGACGCCACCCGAGGAGAGATCGAGGACCGGCTCGTTCGTGTACGCCGGCGCGCTGATCGGCACCATCTACGCGACGACCGTGTCCGGTCAGATCCTGTACTACGTGGACGACGGCTGGCCGACGGTATTCTACGTGATCGGAGGGACGAGCATCGTGTGGTTCGTCGTCTGGCTGCTGGCCTGCTACAACAGCCCGCGCGACCATCCCTTCATCTCCAAGAAGGAGGTGAACTACCTGAGGGAGCGCATGAGCGAGCACACCCACGAGACCCCCTCGGCGGTCCCCTGGCGGCAGATCCTCTCCTCGAAGCCCCTCTGGGCGGTGATCGTCGCCCTGATAGGCTTCAACTGGTCGATCCTGACGATCGTCACCGACCTGCCCAAGTACATGAGCGGCGTGCTCAGGTTCTCCGTGCAGAACAACGGCTACCTCACCTCCCTGGTGTACCTGTGCATGTGGATCGGCGGCACACTGAGCTCCTGGCTGGCGGACCACCTGATCGCCAAGGGGGCGATGTCCATGACGCGGGTCAGGAAGCTGGGCTCGGTGATGGCGCTCACCGGCTCCGCGACGTTCATCGTCGTCGCCTCGTACGCCGGCTGCGAGCGCGTCCTCGTCGTCGGCATGTTCACCGTCGCCATGACCATCATGGGCACCGCTTTCCCCAGCGTCATGGTGAACGCCCTCGATCTGAGCCCGAATTACGCCGGTACCCTCATGGCCCTGACCAACGGCATCTCCGCGCTCACCGGTATAGTCTCGCCCTACATCATCGGCATCATGACGCCCAACCAGACGCTCACGGAGTGGCGCTTCGTCTTCTGGATCCTCTTCGGGGTCTCCGTCGTCAGCAACGTCGTCTTCCTGGGCTACGGCAGCGGGGAAGTCGAGTACTGGAACGATCCCGACCTAGTCAGCGCCGAAAACGCCAAGAGGACGGAGAAGAGGAAAAAGAGAGCCGCCCGGGAGGCCGGTGTCTAACTTATTGTCTACCTCGTGCTTTAGTCCTTAACTTTTCATTTTAATCGAATGCGTTAGCTCCGGTGGGTCGCTCGTGGACCGCGTCTTTCTCACCGCACGCGCGGGATGCGTGGGGATTGGGAAAGAGGTTTTTTTACGCGACGAGTAGGCGTTAGAATCCAGTTGGTTTTAGATTATTACAGTACAACGCCCGCGTTAAGGCAAAAGTAAACTTGAAATATTTTACTATGAGCTGCTATAGTAGAGAATCACGGTTATCGCTCGTGCGTACGTTAATTTTCTTAATAACCATGCACGTGGTTATTTGTAATGCGCAATCGCGATAGTGCCTAATTTTGACGCGACGAATTTAACATTTTCGAAAGCTGATCGTACGCCAGAAATATTGTCCTAACGACGTTTGATGAATTTTTTTTTTTTTTTTATCAAGTTAAAAAGCCATTAACGATGTGTACTTTATGATAATCGCTTATACGCACTTACACAAACATCAAAGTGAACACCAATTTTAGACGACAAGTCTGAAGCAGCATGTCGGTATTTGAACAAGCAATTTGGTTTTTTAATCAGTTGTCGTAT
>JAXIUT010000009.1:7886888-7897637 GCA_035586675.1 Eurytoma californica | reverse complement strand
CCAATTTTAGACGACAAGTCTGAAGCAGCATGTCGGTATTTGAACAAGCAATTTGGTTTTTTAATCAGTTGTCGTATACACTGAGTACAATAGCGCACTATGTTCTGAGTTATTTCGAATTTTTATTCATTAGTTTTATTCTTAATAAATTTAATTCGCCACTACGCAATGCAGTGATTTTTTTCCCCACTCCCGTCTAATCGATACCGCTGAAAAATCGGCAACAGCCATCGAAAAACGAGCATCGCCGATCTCTTGATACTCGAGCGCCTCCGATCTATAAATAATCCGCATCTCCCTTTGGCTTACTTTTATCTCGCAGGCGAGCGAAGCTATTGAAGTAAAGTGTCTTTGATTCGCTGAATTGAACCGGGCGAGCGTCGCTCGAATTGAAACGATCAGCCGTCGGTCGCATCCGATTCCCGCGATTTTCTCCGCTTGCGCGCCACTTGAGGCGCGAAGAAATTCGCGGAGAAGGTAGCTCGGCACTCCGCCGCTGGCAATTACAACGACGCCGCTATAAAAATTCCCGCCGGCGGATCCTCCGACTTTTACGAGCGAGCCTCGCCGTTGCGCAACTCCCCGCGCACAGCGCACACCCGAGCATCTCGAGCGCCGCGGACCCTCCCGAACAAAGTCGTCCTCTTGTGCACCTCGCGGATGATGCAATCCGCATTGACGTCTCATCTTTCGACTGCCTATATCAGAGCCTGATAAGTTATCGCCGCGCGTACAATAACCGGGAGCCGCGCGCCAATGCGCCGACGACATTTTTCAATCGAATCGGCAGCGCGCAGCTCTCCTCCGCCTCTTAACGCTCCCTCGCTCGCGCGCGCGCGCGCGCCTTCGTTTTTTTTTCCCACTTTTCTCGCGACTTTTTTCTCTCGGGGCCGCGCGCGCGAAAGGTGGCGGCTTACTCGCCGGACGAACGCCGCGCCAGCAGCTCTCGGGGCCTCTTTAAGTGGCCGCGCCGTTTCGACCGAGCGATCACTCGATCGGCTCTGCGCGCCGAAGTCGGGCCTGCAGCCAGGCGGGGGAGCGCGACGAGGATCTCCGTGCGTGTGCCGATGCAACGAGGACCGACGGGAATAAGGGCTCGCCGGGTATGCTACCAGGACGCCTGCGCGGCTGAAGGATCTCATCTCGAAGCTCGTCCACGCTGCAAACTTTGAGGATATCCTGCTTGGTACCGGTGTAAGGCTGCCCGAAGACGATCGATATGCGGTCCACTGGGATTTTGGACGCTTGGAAATCGTGCTGTGAGTATCTATTTCTTTGTTTTTAATAACTTTTTAAAATTTTGCAGAGTGAATCTTGCAGTTATTTTGTTAATATAATGATACTATTTTAATTATTGATCAATAAGAAACAAGAGTTCGCGGCTTTCTTTATTTTTCGATGTGCGGCGATAAATAATATTTAGAATGATTAAAGAAACAAAATGGTTCAAAAATATTTTGTTATAATCTTTATTTTATCTCGCTGTGTTCATGCAGGTACATTGCACAAATTTAACGATAAGAAAACAAACGTTTACTCCGTACATCGCGACATTTGAAAAAAAAAAAAAAAAAAAATCATCCGTGTCGTTTTCAGTCAAATTACTCGATGCACCTTACCGATTGTTATCAGTTTGATTTATCAAGTCTGCCACTGTTGACGCGTCGCGCTACTGTAAACAACAAGGCAGACGACGAGTTTGCCAATTCCTCAAAGATAAAGAGCGATCCTCGCCTCATTATCTCGATTCCGCCTAATGATTCCAATTTAAGCGCTCAATTAAAAATAAAACACTCGCTGCCGCGCGCAAGCGTCTCTCGCGATGTGCTTCCCCATTCGCGCGCCGATCGTTATACAATTCCACTTGCTCTATGTGGGTCGTCGACAGCGCCGACGAGCTCTCAAAGACGGCCCCGTGTTCTCCGTGAAATAAAACTATAAACGCAACGCGGACCCGAAAATTATAACACCCGCTCGTTTTTGGCCGCAGGCGTGAACATACCGCAGCGATGGATCTTCGCGCTGATGGGCTTCCTGGGCCTGTTCAACGCCTACGCCATGAGGGCCTGCCTCTCCATCACCATCACGGAGATGGTCGTGCCGACGGAGCACGCCAACCAGTCCCAGGACGACACCTGCTCGCCGCTCGGCAACGTCACCGAGGGCGGCCACGACAACGGCAGCGTTAGCGCCGTCCACAAAGGCGCGTACGAGTGGAGCGAGTACACGCAGGTAACGATAACGCCCGGATTAACGGGGATTCCGAGAGTTCAGCGCTGAGCGACATTTCACGCCGGCGCGTTCCCATTTTTTTCCGCTGGCTGAAAGAGATACGCACTTCGTTAATCATTAGCTCGAATTTTATAAGACTGCTGAATTTTTAGTTAAAGAGGAGGTGTTTGTACTATAATAATTGAATCGTTTTTATTTGAGAATCTCTTTTTTTAGCTATCGCAATGAAAAGGTGGTTTGTAAGTCGAATATGAATTGAGATTGAACTGTTGCTATAGATTTGACTCAGTATGACCTTTCAACAGGCAGTTATTAATTAAAGAATATGAATCTTGGGAAAATTTGAATTTAATTGCATCATTTTTCCTTAAAAATTTCTCTTTATAATTATAAAGAGGAAAGTATGCTTATAATTCGGATATGAATTGAGATTGAAATGTTACTATCTCTTTACCTCTGAAAAAGCGATTATTAGTTAAAGAACATGAATCTCGGGAAAATTTGAATCACTAATTTTATCATTTTCATTTAAGAATTTCTATTTAATTATCGGGAGGAAAATGCGCTTATAAGTCGGATACGAATTGGAACTGAAATGTCGTTATCGCTTTTCCTCCGAATGACCTCTTGAGGAGTACATTGCGAAGTGAAGCGCATGATTTTCATATTTTTTGAAAACGTGTTCAATCGCTCAAAATGAAAACCAATTCACGAAATTTTCTAAGAGGGAAATGGGACGTGCATAATTTCACAATCGAATGCATTTTTAATCAAATTTCGAAAGTCACGTGCATAATTTAGCACAATCGAATGCATTTCTAATCAAATTTCGAAAGTCACGTGCGTACAATGTACAGACCGCTAAAGAGTCAGTAAATAATTACATAATGATAGCATTTTGAGGTACTACAGAATTTATTTCGTGTCTCTGTCATAGCTTACTTTCACGCGTTGCGTAAAGAAAAAAAAGTATACAAATGAGGCACTGATTGATACCCGCGAGAAAATAACCGTCGAACTGCGAACACCTAGCATCAATCATTCGAAATTGCGAGCGTTTTGCAACTCCGGCGCGCGCGGAAAAGTTCACTTCGCGAAGCGCAGGGCACACAATAGCCGACAACCAATCGCGTCGCTCTAGCAATTTGAGCATGCACTTGCGGCTGCACAAGCCGACCGCGACAGCCGCGGCTAATTAAGAATTCTCATCTTAGGGCGTCATCCTGTCGTCGTTCTACTGGGGCTACGTGATCACCCACCTGCCCGGCGGCATGATAGCGGAGAAGTACGGCGGCAAGTACACCCTGGGCATCGGCATCCTCCTGACGGCGGTGTTCACGCTGCTGTCGCCGAACGCCCTGGCCTGGGGCGACGCCACCGCCCTGATCGTCCTGCGGGTGCTGATGGGCCTGGGCGAGGGCACCACCTACCCGGCGGTGAACGTCATGCTGGCCCAGTGGACGCCGCCCGAGGAGAGGTCGAAGACCGGCTCGTTCGTGTACGCCGGCGCCCCCCTCGGCACCGTGTACGCCACCACCGTGTCCGGCCTGATCCTGCGCTACTCCAGCATCGGCTGGCCGGCGGTCTTCTACTTCTTCGGCAGCGTAAACGTCCTCTGGTTCCTGATCTGGGTGGTGCTGTGCTACAACAACCCGCGCGAGCACCCCTTCATCTCCGAGAGCGAGGTCAAGTACCTGAACGAGCGGCTGAGCGACCACACGCACCAGAAGCCGCCGCCGGTGCCCTGGCGACACATACTGGCGTCGAAGCCCCTGTGGGCGCTGATCGTCGCGCTGATCGGCCACAACTGGGCCTTCCTGACGATCGTCAGCGACCTGCCCAAGTACATGAGCAGCGTCCTCAAGTTCTCCATTCAGAACAACGGCTACCTGTCGTCCCTGGCGTACCTGTGCATGTGGCTGGGCAGCCTGGTCACCTCCTGGATCGCCGACTGGATGATCGCCAGGGAGTACATGTCCATGACAAACGTGAGGAAGCTCGGGGCCACGGTCGCTCTGGTGGGGCCGGCGCTGTTCATCGTGGGAGCCTCGTACGGGGGCTGCGACAGAGTCCTGGTGGTGGTCATGTTCACCGTGGGCATGGCCTTCATGGGCACGGCCTTGCCCGGGATCATGGTCAACGTCTTGGATTTGAGCCCGAATTACGCCGGTACCCTCATGGCGCTGACCAACGGCATCTCCGCGCTCACCGGCATCGTCACGCCTTACATCGTCGGTGTGCTCACTCCTCATCAGACGCTCACCGAATGGAGGTTCGTCTTTTGGATCGTCTTCGGGGTTTCGATAGCTACCAATCTCATATTCCTGATGTACGGTAGCGGCGAGGTCGAGTACTGGAATGACCCGGAATTCGTGAAGGAGGAGAGAAGAAGGAGAAAGAATAAGAAGGTTGAGGAGATCGAGACATAACTGCCAAGAAAATATTGCTTAGGTTTATTAATCAGTATGAAAACTGAACTTATCCCTGCACGCTGCAATAGTATAAAGCTTCGATATTATACCATAAAAGAATTATGTTTAAGTCTATTATGCTGTCAGTCGAACTAAGGTGAAAACTGAATAATTGTAATTAGTATAGCGAATTTTCAACGTAACGTACTCGATTTTAAAATGCTTGCCTTAATTTCTATACTAGAATATATAAAATAATCAATATAGTAAGTTTATTAAGAAGTTCCATTTCTTTATTTTTTATATAATTGCATTACATAATAATGTATTGCTCAAAACTAAATTATTCATTATTTCAAATTTAATCATTTATATCTGAATTTCATTTAACAATAAATTTATGTATACCTCATTTTATAAATGCGTTTGTTTGTAAGTGAATGATTTATATTACAAGAAGAAACATTCATTTTGAAAAAAATATTACCTATTTAAATTATTATAAAAAAGTGGAACTAATATATATTAATTTTATGAATGTGATAAAAAGAATTTAAATGTTTAAAGCTGCTTTTTTTATTTAGAAATAGTTTGTAATTGCGTTACGAAGGTTTTAATGTTAAAAAAGAGTGATACGTAAGTAGTTACATGTATATAAAAAACTATCGTTGTCATATAAAAATTTTATACGTAAGGTTACTATTAAATAAGTGAAAATTTTCTTACAATGATGATTTGTACGACGTTTTGTTTAATAATTAATTGTAATAGATTTGAATGGAAAATCTCGTATTGTTCTTTAGTTTGGTGGCATTGTTAAAGTTTTTGATTGAAAAATCAAAATATATAATAAAAAAAATCTAAAAGTATTTTCAGTTTACCCTTAATAAAATTACCTATGAAAATTTCTTCAGACGTCATTATAAATATAAATTCATGCTAACTAGAAAAAAAACACGTGCAGATATACAAGATACATAAGAAGTTTTGTATTGAAAAAACTATGCAGATTAAGAAAGTTTGCTCAATAAATAAAACAGCTCATTAACTGTTAAGATAACAGAGAAAGATGTTGTATCTACAAATACAATGCAACTAATGAATGATCATACGACTACCGCGTGGGATAGAACAAGAAATAGCAAAAAATCAATATGCAAACATGCAAGTCATCATCTGCCTAGGTCTTACTTTCAAATTTATAATACTTTTGCTGATTATAAACAGATTAAAAGTCATTGTTATGCGCACTATTGTAGTGATCGTCACATCAATACTTTGCCTTCGCGTGAATTTGTATTCACTTAGAGCATAAAATCATACGTAATAAACAGATATATTAAAAACTTACATTAAGATAAATTAGCCAATTAGCGTAAAATGTAAATGGGACTATCATTCTTAATGTTGCGTAATCGTTTTTTTATTTCCTTGCACAAAAACTGTACGAAAATTCATTTCTATACTGTACATCTGACTAAAGAGAACTATTATAAGCAATTAGATGCATTTACCGAATGTTCATTTAAAGTATTGTAACTAATACCTTAAGGTCATTAGACCAATTGTAAATCTACTATAATTTAATTAAATCATGTTTCAAAACTGTAATTATTATTTAACCGACAGTATTGTGTCTGAATAAAATATTGTGTTACAAAGTACAATTGTAATTTACTTTACTTTCCTTTTTATGGAATTTATTTACTTTATCAGCATAATTGAATTAATACGAATTAATACTTTAAGAATACGAATTGCTATAATATAATTAGGCTTTTCTATCCGTGCATGCATAAGGCTTTTGCTTTTTAACAAGTGCGTGAAGGTTGATTCCGGTTATTATTAATGCGCTTCTTACTCATAGCAGT
Organism: Eurytoma californica; assembly: GCA_035586675.1. Taxonomy (NCBI): domain Eukaryota; kingdom Metazoa; phylum Arthropoda; class Insecta; order Hymenoptera; family Eurytomidae; genus Eurytoma; species Eurytoma californica. The sequence continues at coordinate 7,891,123 of JAXIUT010000009.1, read as the reverse complement.
AAATTTATTTTGAAAGATACTGCATAAATTTAATGTTAAATAAATAATAATGAATGTTAAATAAATAATAATTCAGAGGCTGTGAGCCTACATTCTAAGTACATTTCTAAGGCAACGATCGTACGATTTTATGCCGATGCACTATCTGAAAAGTCGTTATAGAAAAGGAAATGACGCCGGGGAAGTAATAAAAGTATTTACTAAATCATTGGATTGCAATAAAGAGCGTTACATCCAAATTGGAAATACGTGGAAGCCCAAATCGTCGTACAGTGCGGGTTTTTCTTGAACAGCTGCGACTAGGTCTTTCCTAAATCTCTTAATAATGTTTATTAGTGCGCAAGTAGCGCGTCTGCTGTTCGAATAGCTCGGATTTCTCGTTAATTGATATTTAATGGCCAGGTATAAATGCCGACTTTAACACTGGCCGACGCTCAGTTTTCTGTCAGTCGAAGTTTTGAGATCGGCCTGTGATATTCGCACTTTCGTTTACCACAAGTGCGCTAAACCTCTCTCTTTCGTATCATTTTTTTAAACAGTAAACATGACGAGTATTCTAAACAAAATCGCCATACGAAAACGCGGTGGAGGATTGTGACATAGGTGTTCGAGTATAAGAATAATATTATACTCGCGTACCGAGACATCAAGAAGAAAAAGAAATCCGGCCGGATTCAAAATCAACGTGCCAAAGATTTTCGACTGACACATCGCTTTCGCGAGGAATAAACCAGTGTGACAAGTGCGTGGTCTTGTTAATCGAGAGTTGGAAAATCTTCCAAGCTGATTAGTCCTGGGGAGCATCCTACAATAAACAAAATTCCAGTGCAGATTTGACAGTTTTATCGCTGAAAATTTACCAGTGGTGCCATTATCTTATCTTGACATTGACATTGCCATTTTTTTTCTATAAACTACAAGTAGTAAGGTCGACTGTGCTATAAGTTTTATTGGAAGCTTATAAACACCAGGGAAAAGATGCTATCAGCTTGGAGAACCTGCTGTAAGTAACGAAATGTACTATTTACTTTAATGCGCTATTTCTCTCTATTTCGAAAAAATTTTACAAACCTCTTAAATGACTGGGTTTCATCACTATAACTATTAATCAATTTTTCTGTGACATGCCGCTTTTATTTATATTGACCCAGCATTAGTTTAAGAACTTTTTATCGGTATTTATTTAATCCAATCTTCATTTTGTCTAAAATAAATACGATTGCGTTCTTTTATTTTAGAGTAAATTTAATTTAATGCCTTGTTAAATTGTAATACAAGTAAACAATGAGAGACTGCTTACGATACCAGCTAAAGCTGTGAAAGTAAACAGAATTGTATTTATCACTTCCTCAGCTCTGGTTTGAAATCGGTAATTATTTGTTACGGGCGAAAAACTAATTTACGACTTGAGCAATGGTTAGCCCATTTTCTGATAAGAAAAACTCAATAAAGGTTTTGATATTATTAAATCAATGAATAATAAAAATGAATTTTACGTTATTATTATACTTATACGGAAGATTTTTTTTTCTATTTTTTTTTAAATTTGATTTTAAATTATTTTCATACAATATAATTATTCAATTACTCATTTATTTAACTAAAATAAAAAAATCTGTTCATGTAGGTATACTGAAAACGCATTTTTTCCTAAACTTTTCATCAGCGAAAACAAGCAAGATTTTAATTTCTCTCGAAACAAATCCTATTTGTACAGATGTTTTTTTAACGTGCTTTATTTTCTCCATAAGAAGATACTTTGTGAGATAAAGTTTTTCTTATTTTCCTTTCAGGCTCAGGAATTTCACAAAGATGGATATTCGTATTGTTATCTTTCTTCGGCCTCTGGATGGGCAATGGTTTGCGAGTCGTTTTATCAATTACCATTACAGAGATGGTATTACCGGTGCAAGAACACGCAAGACACATAGATGACATTTGTGTAGGTGTTGTACATCACGTACACAGAAACCTGACCCTCAACTCCAGTGGCATTTACGATTGGGACGAGTACACTCAGGTAAACTTGCGTCCCTTAATTAATCCACTATTTAAATAGCACTTACCACAAGCACATTATATACTCATTAGAGGAACCATTTTCCAGGGAGTCATATTATCTTCCTACTTCTGGGGCTACGCCGCCACGCAATTTCCCTTTGGCACGTTGGCCGAGCGCTTCGGCGGCAAGTACCTCTTCGGCCTCGGCATCTTCGTTCCCTCCATCCTCACCTTCCTCATCCCCATGGCCGTCGACTGGGGCGGCTTCTCGTCCCTGATCGCTCTGCGGGTGATGATGGGCGCGACCAGCGGCACGATGTACCCGGCCGTGAGCGCCATGATATCCAAGTGGACGCTACCAAACGAGAGAACCAAATTCGGCAGCATCATCTTCGCGGGAGCTGTACTCGGCACGGTCTTCGGTACGACCATGCCCGCCGTTATAATTCGCTACTCTGGCATGGGCTGGCCCCTGGTCTTTCACATATTCGGCGTAATCGGCATTATTTGGTTCCTCTTCTGGATGCTCTTCAGTTCCAACAATCCCGGGGACCACCCGTTGATCTCGCAGGTGGAGCTGAAGTACCTGCAGGAGGGCTCGGAGAAGAAGACGTCCAGGTCGCCGCCGGCGCCCTGGCGGCACATCCTCACCTCGATGCCGTTCTGGGCCTTCGTCATGGCGCTCATGGGCTGCGACTGGGCCTACTTCACCATAGCCAGCGACCTGCCCAAGTACATGAGCAGCGTCGTCAAGTTCTCCATCGAGGACAACGGCTACCTCTCGTCTCTGCCCTACTTGTGCATGTGGTTGAACAGCATTTTCAGCTCCTGGATCATCAATCAATTGCTGTCCAGGAACCTAATGTCCCAGACCAACGTGAGGAAGCTGTTCGCGACGGTGGCGCTGATGGGGCCGGCTCTGTTCATCGTCGGGGCTTCTTACGCCGAGTGCAACCAGGCGCTGGTTGTCATCATGTTCATTGCGGGAATGGCCCTGATGGGCAGTCTTTATCCCAGTATTATGGTGAACGCCCACGATCTCAGTCCTAACTACGCGGGTACTTTGATGGCGATCGGCAACGGCATCGCGGCCGTCGGAGGCGTGCTGACGCCTTACATAGTAGGGATCCTCACGCCCAATCAAACGATAGGCGAGTGGAGATTGGTCTTTTGGATCGTGCTCGGCATCGCCGTCTTCACCGACGCGTTTTTCCTGTATTTCGGCAGCGGAAAGATTCAGAAGTGGGACGACCCCGACTTCCAAAGGTTCCAGGAGAAGGAGCCGAGCAAGCAGGACACGATCAAACGGATAACTAGCGAGGAGAGCGTGTGATTTTTTAAACAGCCATTTCTATAATTTTTTTTTACAAATATCATTAAGTAATCATTGACTAGCGAGTGTCGCTTAATAAAAGTTATTAAATCTTGATCGCTTCTTAAAGTTGCATAGACGCGCTGTTCATTTTTTTTTTAATTTTTTTTCAGTTTTGTAACAACGTTGTTCAATTTTTTTTTTATCACAAATGCAACTCGTTTTTAAGTAGGAATTTACGAGAATTTCTTTTTATAGAGCAAGCTTTTTTTTTTAATTTATTGAAACTTTTAATAACTCATTTCGTTTGAGCATTGAGTTTCCATTTTATAATAAAATTATTGAAAATGCGTGTAAAAAGTTATGAGAAATAGAACGATTGTAAAAGTGTACAAACGTCATAATACAATAAAAGTTGATGTTTTATTTTTATGTATTGATATACGTTTTTCTTTTAAGTACCTTTCGCACCTCCGTACACGTAAAAATCTCTAATCTGCAGTTTTTATTGCCAATTCGTTTTATAGCTTGGGGAGATTGAAAGTCGTTTACACGTAAGCATTTTACAAAGATAAATCTCTCAAATCAATCATATGTCGTTTACTTCGATTTTTTCGCTGGAAACATTGAAAATTCTAGATTAATTTTATGATTTTAAATGCTGCAAAAATGCGAATTTTGCAAATTTTGCATTGCCCTGGAGGAAAATTCGTTTCCAGGATGCGATTATGGTATAGGGAAGAGCGGGGCATAGCGGGCTGTGGGGCAATGTGAACCTTCGGGGCATGGTGGGCCACCTCATTAAATGTTTCATTTGCTGTGAAACATATTTCTTAACAAGTCTTATTGAAAATAAAGCTATTTAAAAGAATATCATTATTACATTGATGTATTACTATATATATCTGTTGTATATAGTAAT
>JAXIUT010000009.1:7869059-7886788 GCA_035586675.1 Eurytoma californica | reverse complement strand
AAAAAAATTAATGTGCGATTTATTTTCTAACCTCATAATCTCGCCTCATAATATTAAAATATCGAATGCATTACGATTTATTAACACTTATTGTTAGCATAATACCTATGCTTTTTGAGAGAATATTATGTATGAAAATTAATAAGAAAAAATAATGATGCCTTCATGATTTAGATCTTTTACTCAAAATAGAAATTTAGTCGCGCGCGCTTGATTCCTACTACTAATAAAAATAGTACAGATTAATTTATAATACTTTTTACCTAATTTATATTAAATAAAAGTATCACAACATTCTCTAAAAATATCACATTCAATATATCTCTGAAAGAAAGCTTGTTTATTCTCTGATAAAAAAAGAAACACCAAGGCGAAACTTCAGTAAGGCAATAAAAAAGCGCTAAGCAAACGCCAAAAAAGGGAAAAATAAATTCGCGTAGAAAAAATATTACCCGAGGTGTCATAAAAGCGTGCCGTCAAAAAGCTCGAGGCACACGCGAGTCGAGAGGCCGAGCCAAATTCACGCCGGGACAATACACTCGAGAGTAACTCGCGAATCGAAAAAACCGCGGCAAGAAGGTAAACTCGGGGTGAGAGAAGAGGAGAAGCCGATCGGGACCGGGTTGCCGAGGGGACGACTAGCTCCTCCGAGTTTTACCCCCGTGTTCACTCGTCAATTCCTTCCGCGGTGCTTATTGCTACCGAGCAAAAGGAGATACTTTGTCGACGCTAGCTGACCTATAGCTCACTATCGAGAGTCGTGCTTCAGAATCTCCGATTTTTCGTGCCCAAAAACATTCAACGATCGAATCGTTTAACGAATCTTATACAAACTTTTGTTTTAGAGATATTTCAATAGTCAGAGAATATTTAAAAAAAATTCATGTTTCATTTTTATTCTTCATTGATTGAGTTATTCATGATATTGGGATTATTTAGGAAATATTGAGAAGAAAAAAAATTGCAATTCTAAAAGTGGACTATATCTCTTGGTGATTCTTTGTCTCTGTACGGTAAATTAATTATTGTTCAGTGTTTATCTAATAACGTTGGAATTATATTATGAAAGAAAAAAACTATCAAATTAACAAAAAGTAATTTTGACAACCACCCAAGCTTTTTCACACGTAAAAAATGATTTTTTTCAATAGTTATTTCATCATGAAGTTTAATTAAAAGTAATTGCGAGCTCTCAGCTTACAAATAACCGTTAATTTGAGTAGTTAAAAAAAGCCACGTAAAAAAATTACTGTTGCGGGGAGAGCAATTTAGTTGTGTGACTGGAGTCAATAAGCACTCTTATTGCCACTCCTTCTTTACTTACAAAATGATATATCTTTCAGTTTTATCGTAAGGCTTTTAAGACTTCCCGGGTAACTTGAAAGCTTACTGCACACCGTTCAATGATCCATAACGCCGATAACTTTCTGCTTGCGCCCTCCGGTGCAATTATATATGTCCCTGAGACTTTATTAAAACCCCGACGGTAAAAATTAAGGGATCAACTTGCTCTCTCTACCGCTACGAAGAAAAAAGAAAAACGCGTGTCGTGTCTGATGGGTTCCCTGCGTCGCTAATTGAAAATCGTCGCAGGATTTATTTCACTTGTGAATATTTTTTCTCTTATTTACAGCATGATGGATTGCGATTCTATCGCGATAGCCGTTTAATCGCGTTCGTTTGCTTAAACGCGATTGAAATCGAGCGGTTTTCACGCGCACCCCATCAATCAGTGTATCCGCGCCACCACGACATTTGTCACGAGAGCGAGTCTAAATATAATCGCCATATTGTCTCAGCTTTTCGATCATCTTTTGTCCGCGCGGGCCATGAATGAGACTTCATTAGTCGAGTTCGGGAATAGATACTCTATTCGTGATGCCATTTGAAATCGCGACTGGCGTCGCATTATTAAGCATGCAATTCCAAATTCGATTCTCTCTGAAATGTCATGAAATAATTTATGGCAAGGCATTCAAAATCACATTAAAAGAAACGAGCTGGTTTTCGACTGATCAGTTTCACTTTACGCTGTTTTTCAGGATTTATTGCTTTATAGAGAGATAATTTTATCGCAGTAACAATATTTAATATGCGAAATAATTATTGAGAACCTTGGGGAATTTCACGTCAAAATGGTGTTTAAACATTCAGCGAGCTTTCATTTAAATGTTTTCGCTGGCACATTTATTGGTTTAATGAAGCCAAATTTGAAAAATGTTTACACGTCACACTAATTGAATGGTGTAGTTTCCATCAACTGTTATCATACAACCAGTACTTGTTTGTAAGCACTGTATATTAGATTAATCTTTTAGCCCTAAAAAGTTTGATGGTTTTTCACGGAATATTGGATATCTTTTTCTGAAAAATAGCTTTGAAGTATCTAGAAAGTAATAAAGAATAACATTTTCAGTTAACGTCTAAAAACGAATGTATTGCATAATTGTTCAGTCCAGTGTTATAACTTGACCAACGAAAAAATTCATGTGTTATCTGCGGATACTAATTTTGATTCTTGAATACTGTTACATAAAACATGTGCGATATTTGAATTTAATTTTACGATCACATTGAAGTGGAGTAGGTCTATTTTAACGTCTTTCAGGACATGAAAGCTGTAAATGTCAGTCTGGAAAAACAGATGGAACTTTTAAAAATACTTTATTGTTTTATTCGGTCGTGGCTGCGCTTGCAATCCCGAAGGATGCGTCTCCGAAGAGCCAAAATTTCTCTCCCTTAAATAATGTATAAAGTTGCTTTTTGAAAGAAATCGGCATAGGCGCCTTCGTGCCTGCCGTCAACATTATCATTCAGTTCAACGAGTAGCCTATCATTTCTCGGATCGAAGTCGTTAAATATTTGTTTTCGGCGTATTTCATAAACGAGGCTGCTATGCAGCTTTCAGAATGTCACGAAAGTTTCCTTTCCCACACTTCAAGTAAAACTAATGTGTTTTGCAATTCGTAATCGATACCTCCTCAACTCGCCACCTATATCTCGCACGTTCTTTCAAAGGGGTTACGGTTGACCTATTTTTGCAGGCATTTTTTTTAAAGTGTGCATTGTGCAACCAGGAGAAATTATAAACTTCCTCGATGCAAAAAGTATTTTTATTCTTCGCCAAAAATAAATTTATGAAAATGTTGCGTGATGCACTGTGGATGCTATATGCGTAGATCTTGCTTCGTAAGGGGAGGATAATTATTTTTAAGTATGAAGTGCAAAACATGCAGATTTTAATTAGAAATTAAAAATAATGAAAATGTAAATGAAATCTTCCAAAACTTTCTTGATACTCATGTAAATACATTCTGTAAAATTTTGAAAGCAGATTCATTTTAGCAAATGAATATCAACTAATGACATCACTCATTAAAACTTTTCAAAATTTTTAATTAAAAATCATTTTCCGCTAAATAAATAAGTAATATTATGCATCATACTTTCCAACTAGAAATTCTCCTATAATGGTTGTTATATAACAAAAGGAAAACAAAATAATTAGGGAATTATATTCTCATTTGGAAAAAGACCGCAAATTTCCAAATACTCGATAAAATCCTTAACAAATAATAAAACATAATTTCGTGCAATTTCTCAGAAATCGCATCAAATAGGAATCAATACTAATCTTCTAATTACGTTTCTTCTCGTGGCATCCCACGCAAAAATTAAGTCCCGCAGTCCATTAAGAGGTCAAACCTCTCAGCAGGGGTCGCGTAGCAAGGCTGCGGATTTCTCCTCCCTATGAGGCAGCGCGGACATTTAATTTTCGTTATCGGTCGGATACATCATCGACATCGCGCATCCGGGCCCCCTCGCAGATCGCTAATATAAATTAGCATTCTTTTCGGGCTTGTTCGCCACGATAAAGTTCGTCGCGCGTCAACGCCGCACTCGGACAAATTCCGCCGCGACCAGAAGAAAGCTAGCCCGCGGGGGGATCGGGTCCGAGATTGATGGAGGCATGCACCGGGCTCCGATGGATCATTAACGATATTTACGCGCGGCAAACGCGCGTGTACTGCCAGCCTCAAGGGCGACCGGCGTACATGCTCGCCGTAGGTTTCCGATTACGATTCGATAATAGTTAATACAGAGGGAGTCGAAGAGATTGTGGTAGGGAGAGCAAGCGCCGCGGGCATTAATATGGGAGAATATCGCTTTGCGAATACATTGTTTGAGGCTGCCGTGTAAGGAGAGAATTCCTGTTAGTTAAGGGAATATGGAGCTCGAAGATGATTAATAATCCGCGGAACTGCTTAGTGTTTACCTCACTACGGTGATCATCACACGAAGTGATTTTTGTATTTAACCTTCTTTTTATTGAAAAAAATGGTGTCTTCAATTTTCTCTAAGCTTTTCTTATGAAACTAAAAATTATAAGATACAGCATAATATACTTTATATCAATTACAAGTTCATTTTATTTAAACAATTAAAATTTTATTTAATAAGATCATAAATTAATAGAAAATTATTTTTCTCTTTAATACCTACTTCATATAGGTGAAAAACGCAAACATATTACGCTGGGTTCGTATTTATAAATTCATTAAGACCCTGTTTAATCTTTTTTCTTATGTTATGTTCCTAAAAATTTTATTCAAACTTGATGAGAGTTAGATATGAATTTTTTTTTTAAATCAAATAACATTTTACTGTTAAAACTGTTCAGCTGTACTCCCAAAGTCAAAACGTATCAGCACATTTATACTCTTAATATTTAGGCAGTGTTTAGTTTCAAGAGCTTGCATATATGACTTAGTTCAAAATATGAAAACTACTGCTATTCAAGTGAAGCAGATAAACTAAGTTCCACTTAATATAAATAACAGCAATCTAAAGACCTAGAATTATAAAAAAATTGAATCCAACCAGTAAATCAATAAGAAATATCGCCAATAAAGGAAAAGCCATTCGTTGAGCCCCGCGTGTACCGCTATCAAACAAAGTCCGAAAATGTATTCATTACCTTTTTCCGCGTGCGCTCGTCGCGCTCACAATTGACTCCCAGCAAATGAAATTACGACCAGGGCTCGATTTCTCGAAAAATACCGGCGCATACGGAAAATGCATCAAGCTCAACGCTTTCAACACTTAGCCGCGAGCGCTAATCGGTTCAGTTCGCGCTTATTATCGTACGGTTTTACTGCTTATCGATTTGTCATCGATCCCAATTAAAGCACGGCGCCGGCGATATTTTGCCGGCGGCGCGGAAGCGCGCCAGCGAAAATAGCCGCGCGGCCGCGGAATTTCTTTGTGCGATGAAGCGCAGACTCCGCGTCGGACGCGGTAATGGGAATTCCGATGTTAAACCCGCAAGGTGCCGCTTAACCGGTTCATCGATAAATAATATTTCTGCGGGGCGCCCGCATTGTTGGAGTTACCGTTTCCGCGTACGTGGAATTTAAAATGTGTGGGTCTAAGCTTTTCGGATCTTACTGGTGAGGCCGCGAATAATCTGTAATTGAAATCTAAAATTTAATTTTAATAAGTTATTTACGTAGATTTTGACTACATTTTTTTAAGAAACAGTAGAAATATTTCGGTAAATAATGGTAAAGAAATGAGCTGACATTAGGCTTAAATCAATTTATGTTTCATCATTGTGAAAATCCTATTCATTATGCCAAATAGTTGGTGTAAATATAAAGGAGAATTCAGTAAAAGATACCACACGTTCAACGCGATGCTTTAGTAAATATTGAAGAATTATGTTAGAAATAGACTGGATTCTTAAATCTAAATCATTTACAATATTTGTGTTTATCTTTATAACATATTCTGATCATTTTACTAATGATTTATTATTCTATTCAGCTGGATAAGATTTGTGAAGTAAAGAAAGGTTTCATCAGTGTTGTCTATCTAGTTATAACTTAAAAACTGTTTTAAAGTAGGTTCCTCTAAAAACTACCAGATGAGATTATTAATCAGTATCTCGTAACTTTCACTGCATCTGTTGAGTACACAAATCGTGGCAGCGCAGCGTCGCCGGCTCCTCGGTTCTAAAGTAAAAACGTGTCAGCCGAAATATAAGATTTCCTGCGGAAGCATTCATCTCGCCTCTCTCGGTTCCACGAAAATTCACACCCCCGCTTCCATGCGTCCGCGCATTATCGCCTCCCTCCACCCTTAGTTGCCCAACTCGCGCCTTCGACTAAGTATTTGGTACCCACTTCTTGAACAAAATGCAGGCCGTAAACAAAAATCGAATCTCGAGGAAGTTCTCTTTGGCGCAGTCGGATTTCCGCATGCCATCATGACGATCGTAGGGACGATCCGCTAACGCGCTTCAATTAACCGGATTCACCGAAGCGGCTCCTCGAGGGGAGCGAAGAGATAAAAAAAGGAAAGAAAATTCGAGGTCAAGAAAAGTTAATCGAGGAGGGTGAGGGTGAGGGTGTATAGCGGAACGCGAGTAGTGCCTACCTAGCTTGACGTAGCACGTGTTGAAGAAGCTTTTCCCGAGGATGACGCTGAGGAGGCCAAGGATGCCCTGGGGGAACTCGGTGAGCAGGAAAAGCAGCAGCACGGCCAGCAGCATCTTGGTGGTGCGGTCGGTCTGCTTCTCCTTGTCCATTATGCGTGAGGCCTTGCGCTTGCGCTTCTTGCTCTCCGCCAGGTTGATGGATTCCTCCATCTTGACCATCGTCTTCGAGGTGAGCTTCTTCCGGCGCTTCTTGGCCTCCACCAGGGCGAATATCAGCCTCAGACTAAACACTGTGAGCGCCACGCACGGTAGCAGCTTAATCACCACGCTGTAGATCCAAAAGTTTATCTCCTTCCGGCCGCTCTCGGTCAGCGCTACGAAGTACAGGGTGCCGTTACTCGTGCCTTCGAGTGCCCTGCCACTCTCGTTCGACCTCGTCTCGTTCAGATGAGTTAGGTTCACCGTTTCGCCGTGCTCGTCGAACGTGACGTTCTTCGAGGTAACCTCCGTGGTGACGTACAGCGGGAAGCAAATCAGCGGACAGATCACGTAGGCCGCAACGATCGCAAAGATAGTGCGTCTGTACGTGCACCACTCGCGATTCTTCTGCGGAAAGCCAACCGCGATGTACCGCCAGACCGCTAGGGTGATCGTCAGCCAGATCGAAATCGTGTGAAAAACCTGGGCGTAGGTCGAGTGGAATAGGACGAATGCTGTCCAGCCGTAGGTGTAGGTCTCGCGCTTCGGTCTGTGATACAGGTACGAGTGCACCGCGTACGGGATGTACTCGATCATGACGAGCATGTCGGCGACGGCGAGACCCGTAAGGATGGCGTTCGTCGGCGAGATCATCTCCCGCCGTGTCAGCACCACGATGTTCAGCCCGTTGGCAATCGAGCCGAATATGCAGACCAGCAGGCTCGCCCAGCCGTGAACCGCGACGTACGCTGTGTGGAAGTTGTCCACGCCGGTGCCACATGTAAAGTTATAACCCGCCGTCGCGTTCATCGTCGCGTTCACCGTCGCGTTCTCCATCGTGCCGATTTTACCGTTTATTCTCCGATATTTAGTCTCTGCACTGTTTGGTTTATTTCGACTATTCTCTTGTCGTTTCTTAATTAAGAGGCTCCGCAGGCTCCTCGCGGGTCTTTACGTGGTGGCGCGGGATCGGCAGCGCCGAGCGCCAAAGAGCCACCAGCCGCCGCTAGCCATGGCTCCTCCGGGATCCGCGCGCACTACCTGCAGGGCCGCACAGCCATGCGGGACTAGTACCGCGTGGTGCTTGATTCGCACACCATCCCCTGGCCGGCCGTAACTCGAACTCGATGGCAGCGCACTGCTCCAAGTAGCGGACGCTGTCGCTCGCGGGCGACGAATGATAGCCGGACGGCTGCCGCGCGCCGGGAAAACTGTCTCGGCGGCTGCGGCAGCGGCGGCGGCGCGGAAACGGCGCGCACGCGCCACTTCCATGCGCCCGCACGGCCCTCCGACGCTCGTCTCCACACGGTACCGCCGCCTCGTCATCGTCATGTTCGCGTTTATTATCCTGCTTTTCGAGCATTGCCTTTTTTCTGTGGGAAATTTTTTTAAGGATTCGCGTTTTTAGTACTAGCGTGTTTTTTTATGAATCTGAGATGCTTAACTAGAAAACTATTGAAATGGCTATGTTATACACAATTCCTGAGATAAATGGATTCGGAGATGTGTTTTAATGATTTTTTAGGATTTATAAACTTGATAAAGGGCGACATTATATAATCTATCATACTTATTATTTGCATTATGAAAATTATTCATCGAACTCTGTACTATTATGTGTAACATACACATTATAAGCATGTTACGCCATCGTGTTAAAATAGCACTTTTGGGAGATAATTATCCGCGTCAAGAAATATTTAGAATTTAGAATTTCTTTCGCACACGTGAAGTGAACGAAACTTTTTCAACACTTCATGTGTGAAATGCAGAGTTTTTTGTGTTAGATGCGCGAGAAATCATCAAACGAGAATACTTGACATTTGCTTTTGTACAAAATTCCCCCTCTTTCCATAATCAACTATTTCACATTTATAGAAAAAATAACTATTATTATAAAAGCAAAATATTTCTGATGTTTTTCTTGAATATAGCAAATTCAATGAAGTAAAGACATGCGACTACAGTCAGCCACTGTCTTAGAAAAAAGTTTTATTAGTACGTTATTCCTTACATTACTTTAATTACGCAATAAGTTCACTGAAATACTGTACAAAAAACTCACGCGGTATCATCATCAGTTACTTGAATGCAGCTAATCGCCGCTAATTACTCCAACAAACCTCTTCTCATAAATCGAAATAATTTAGATACGGACCGCACCAAAATAAAGGAACGAACCCCAGCCCTTTGTCCATTCAAAGCTCGGCCATCAGTCACTCGGCCAGCCGAACAAAAGTATAAATGACCGTTAAAAGTTCTCGTTTCCCAAAGTCCCCGTCAAATCAAGATACCGCGGGTCGCGCGTGTGATCAAACCACCCCCGCAATGAAGTACGTCCACGCGAGCGTCCTTCCTCGACTCGATCTCTTCCCCCCTCGCGTGCGGCCCGCTGATTCAGAAGCACCGCGCATAATCAAGTCCGCGAGGATCCCATTAGGGACGCTTCGCTCATTAGGCGCGTCGCGGAAAGGGAGCGTCTAATCGCTCGGCCCGAAAGCACCGCGACTAAGCGCTTCACGCTGGTGGCGGCTTTCGAGTAGTTGCCGCACGCAAAAGGCCCTCGTGAACCTCGGTGTATTTACGAGGCGACAAGTGTGGACTCTGTTCTCGGAGAGGCGTGGAGTTGCACATTCTAAACTACTACGTTTCTCGCAGTAGTTGGGTGGGAAACAGCACCGCGAGTAGAGGGAATTTTCGATTGAGTTTTTTTTATTACTTTTTTACCTTCTCTTTTTAGAAGGGAGTATGGAAGAAGAGAAATTGACCAATAAACGATGCTCGTAAATAAGACAAATCGGCCGGTGTGATAATGGTAGCTCTTTACTCTCGTTATGATTTATGCATGAAAAACATACAGACGCTTTAATGGTGGTGAACGTAATAGGAAAGCTTTACGATCATAATTAGGTGTATACGCGAGTTGTATTGGTTTGGGTCTGAAATATGTTCCGTAAAAGTGGTTTACTTACGGTCGCTGCTAAGAGAAAATCGAAATATTAACAGTTATTAGTGTCCCGGGCAGTGAATTGCGCGAAAAATTACGCAGGACGCGCAATAACTGTTTTACGATAAATTTTGGGGGGGTCCTTTCCTCTTTTTAAGTATACTAAGTATGTGATAATTAAATAATTTGAGAAATAATGGATTATTTTATTCTTATTTTTTTATTAAAATTGCATAAAATTTTTTGGTCTGATATTCATTGTTTTTTCTTTGTTTTTTCTCTTTATTTCTTCTTTATTTCAGTGAGATTACTTTTTCTTAATTCAAAGAGATCGTTTTTCTATCGAATAAAATTGTGATTCGATTAATGTTTAGTAATATTGCATGTACACATGGTAAATAAATTCTTTTTACAAAATTTACTTGTATGACATTGGAATGAAAACCATTTTTACATGTCATCCAGCAAACCCATCGCCAGATAAATGACTAAAAATTAAAAAAAAAATATCCCGAACTACTCTAACGAAACGTCGAAAAATAAATTAAAAAAGGGAGGACAGATAGAACGAAACGTATCAAAGGTTCTCGCAAAAAATTACATCCATCTCCCAGCAATAAAAAAAGCTCGTCGACGAGGTCCGTTACGATGGTTCCACGCCCGGGATATACATTTCGGCGTGAAAAGCCATGTCGCAAAAATAAAATTCCGGGCAGCGGTCGGCCTGACCTCGCCCCCGCGGCTGACACCGGTTGTCTGCTCGTTACGGCGCGGGTCACCGGCCGGCCATGAAATATGAATCGCACCGGTTCCTGTGGCAAGGCTGCCTGCTAATCGCGCTCTACACCCCGCGCCGCGATGCTTAAAGGCCGCATATTGGAGGGCGACGGGACAGCGCAGCAATTCGGCCGGGGCCTGCTGATCAAAGCGAGTCGCTTCCAATTGGAAGGGAACGCGCCGCTGCAGCGTCCGCCAAAATCTTCTGGGTACCATCCCCCGGGACGACTGGTCGCTCGCTTCATGCTTAATTCATCCGGCTTGCTGGGTTTTCTGCGATTCGCGGGACAACGCATGCGCGCCGTGCGCGACAGCGGTGCGTCTCTCTTGCTCGTCACTGCTCTGGATTTTGAAGAACTAATGGTGCGGTCTGATTTGCCCCGAGTGGCATGATATTTATTATTATTTTTTTTTCTTTTTAGGGTGGGTTGATTTTTATTCTTTAGTGTCAGCGGTTTTGAGTAACTGATAATATTATGAATACACCCGCGAGGAAATAGGACGAGCAATTATAACTGAATTCTAACCGAGCAACTATAAGTGAATTCGTTAAGAAATCATGAGTCCGCAGTACGCCGCGGGACAATTTTTGCCGAGCGATTTAACGCAGAATTAATATTTATTTTCTGATACAATGCATCGCGGCAGATTACTTTTATTTTGAAGCTTTTAAAAAAGTTTCTGTCCAAAATTCACAAAGGAACTGAAAGCAATGAATAAACATCACTTTGGACTTTTTTTCCTCTTGTGAAAAATTAACGCTTCCGGGAAATGCGCGCAAATTCGATCGGCGATACCAGTAATTACAAATTTCACCTCGTCGCAGTGGCTAGCAGTGCGGATATGTCGGACGTCCATGTTGTGTCGATACTGGGGCTTTGAAAAAGTACGCGAGGTGATCAATTTTCCAGGGATGCTTTTGGCGCGCTACTCGCTTGCCAAACAAACACGCGAGGCTCCGACGGATCGAACACTAATGTATACTGTGTGTGCATTTATAAATATTTTTCCTATTTATTTTGTATTTGAAACAATAGGTTTGTGAAAAAATATAGCGCCATTGACACTGTTTATTTAGTTTTTGTTTGCGTAGGAGTTTCTCGCGATTGGTTTCCTTTGTTATTATAAAACCGGTGCAAGTTTGTCGTAGAATGTTTAAAAATAATCATTTTGAAAACCAAGACCGAAAATAAACACAAAATTAGTCAACGCACAATTCAACGCGCAATGCGGGAAACCATCGACAGTCCGAAAAAAAGTCGCACTCAATACGGTCGCCGCGCATCATCGGAAAAGTCGAGTTTATCGTTTGATCGAAAGGCGCGGAGTCGCCCGGAATCGTTTTTCACTGAAAGAGAAAGCAATATTTCAGCGACGAAAACGACGTTAGCCTCGATGTCGCTCGCTACGGATGGATCCTAGCTCGCGTATGTACGACACGGGATGGTGCGTAGTGAATCTTTGGCCGCATTCTCCGAAGTGAGCAGTCAGCGCTAAAAGTGAACGCGACGGCTTACCCTCGTTCTCGGAGTTTATTTATTTCGCTTTGAATTAGCGCGATTAATCGTTTTTTGACGTTGCGTTCGCTGCAGCATTATTCTATCTTCATAAAAGTTTTTGGCGGAGAAGAATGATATAAATCTTTGTTTTCCCTTCGTATTTGGAAGAGGAGTATTGGTATCCAATTCTTTTTAATAACTAGATAAATTTGTAGTGCTATTGTTATAAGGTTAGCATAAACAGCATTTCTGTAAAATAATACATATTGATTTGGTAATATTTCAAGTACAATAATTTGCACAGACTGTGACGTTTCTTATTTTTCAGAAAGAGTAAAAAACTACAGATATTTGTTTGACGTTATAAAAAGACGTCGCGCCCAAAAATCATAAAAACTTTATGCTCTCTTAAAATGTCTTATTTACCTTTGTATTTTCTCAACATCGTTTCTGTCGAAGTTTTGACATATGAAAAGAAAGAAAAATCATACCAACTTAGCCTTTGTATCCCCGTTTGACTGCGTCAATTTTATGTCGAGAAGAAAAAATTAGCCGCGAGCGCCAACCCCTTTACATTTGGCAGGTCCGCCAGTTCTTCGCGTATTTGCACAACGAACCCTCAGCAAGTCAAATACAAGTAGAAAGACGCCGGAGCACCAATACACCGTAAACGCTTTGCTTGCTCCGATTGAAGAAAAGAAAAATATACGTTCGGGCTGATTAAATTTCCCTATCTCTCGGAGAAAAAAAGTTTTCAACGATCAACTTCTCACCCTCGACCGCGCGAGGGAGGTGCGACGCGAATCTCATTACGCCCAGCGTCTCGTTATAATTTCATCTGCGAAGCTGAACTCGGGGATCGACAGTTTATCGGCGAGCCGACAGTTTAATTTGTGCGAAACCAATTTACCTTTGGCGAATTGGCCCCTTTGCACACTCCACCAAGCTCTTCTCTTTTTTTTTCTCTCCTCTCTCTTTTCATTTGTCCCGTCTCGTTTTTCACTCTACGAGAGTTCGGCGTGTTCGCGTCGATATCCGCGGCCGGGTGATGCTATGGTATTTCGCGGCTCAGGTGCGACCGCGGGATTGTTTGCCGAGGCGGGGTCTCGTTCGTCGCTTAATTCCCTTTCCCTTCTTAAGGAGAAAAATTTACTTTTTATTTTTCTTCGTTACAGACATTTTTTTTGGGGGGGGGGGATTGTTGATCTTGCAATGTTCACAAGTCTTCGATAAAATTTCGATTGATTTTAGACATTCATGGGATTCATTAGACGCAAGTTTTGGTGGTATGTCGCTCGGGAAACTAGGCTAGCGAACCTAGTGTCGGGCAAATTTATCGGATAACAGGAAGTGAAATTATTGAAGTGCCAACGGAATGTTAGTATTCCGAAGTCAGAGCTCCGGGGCGATCGAGTTTCTCTTTGATCTCCTACACACTCGGGCATGGCTTTTTTACGCGATCGAAACGTCCACTGTCTTCTAGCGAAAATAAAATAAACATGAACAAGTGTGGTATTGATTTTTCCTCTAGGCGTAGGAAGTTATCGCATTGAAAGAAGCAGGGCAGATATCAATATTGATGTTAATCGATGGGTTTAGCGAGAAAATTTTGTTATTAACTTGAGCTGCGCTGAAAGTTGGACGGTCGGAAGTTCGTTATGACGCGATTGCCAGTGAATAATTAGTCGGGGGACAATTTTTCACGCTCGCGGGGACTACTAAGAAGTAACGTTCGAGAATTGCGAGATTTTCGTGTTGACGTTAAATTTTTCATGATGTGTCAAGTGTGTAAGTTCGCGCAACACTTTTATCTTTTTTAACCTGAAGAATGACCTTTATTATTATTACACTACTTTTATGACGTATTATTTCTTCATTTATACAAGTAAGAGTAATGAAATCCGTATTTAGTATAAATAAAAACACAATAAAAACAGATAAATTATCAGATAGAAGTCACACATTTTTCGTGTTTCACACATTGTACTAATAATGTCTCATATACAAAGATCACACATAAAATTCATGTAACTATCAAGATATCTCGGTAAAAAAAGAAACAAATAATTAATTTCCTTATCAAACATCGGGGCAACTTGCAGACACGAAACAATTCCAGATTAATCACTCTGCGTGAAAAAAAGGTCGACAGTAGCGGACGTTCCGGCGAAGCACTCGAAAAAAGTTCTCGCGACGTTCCCCGGCCTTCAGTTAAGTTCGCGTAAAATTTGCATAACGAACCCGCCCGCGCGTCACTTCTATTAAAACTTGAGCGAATAACCGCGTGGGATACGTCGACCGGAACTCGTTACGACTATCCGTTCCATATCGCCTCGTAAACACTAGAAAATTTCGAGTACGAGAGAAAATAAAGACCAAGCGAGTCGTTCGTTATTGAAATCAATTGCGGGGTGAGGGGGCAATGCTTTTGGAACAGGCGTGCGATGAATTACGGTTCCGAAGTATTAGGTGCGTGGGTAGGGTGGAACCGTTGAGCGAACCGCGACCGATTCATACCTCGCAAAAAAGGTCTCATTTGACTAATGGAAGCTTATTCCATTACCGGAAGCATCGCGTGTCGCTCGCTGACGTCTTCGGCGCAGTGCGCTGTGCTTTTCCCGTGCGACGGGTCTCCAACTTCTTTGTGCGGCTCGCAGCCCGACGTATTGAGAAGAAACGTTTCTCCTTCGCCCGCGATTTCAAGGAAGTTTAATGGAAGTAATGGCCGTTAAGTGATATTTCCGCTCGCCGTCTGATTTATTAATGTATTGAAAAATATAAAAAAGATTAAAATTTGAAAAATTGTATTCAACTGCATTTTGTAACTGCATTTGTTGTTAAAAAAATCTAAAATATCACTGATCGCAAGAAACTTTTTAAATATAATTTAAGTATATTTAGTAAATCAGTCGCTTATTCACTCCCACTAAAAATAAATAAAAGAAAATAGTTTGTTTTTCTTAAAATTGTAGAATTAGAATATTAGAATCAGTTATAATATCAATTATAACTATCATATATATTATATTATATTATTAGTTATCAGTTGTAATAGCAATTTTTGTTTAAATGTAATCAATTACATAGGCTTATTCATTTCAGGAATAAAACACTCAAACATTCCAGTCGTTTAAATTAAATGCCATTAATTGAATATTGACTGCAGGTTTTTGATAACAAATAAATAATTATTATCAATTAGTCAAATTAATGAAATTCGTTTATCATCGATTTCCTTTCATCAATGATTCAAAAAGTTTTGAAACATTGCATTTACACATCCGTTCACGTACCGCGTTCTCTTATTAAGTTAATTTAAATAAAGTAACGACGTGTTTACACTAATAATATTCTCGATGATTTTTTTATGACTAAGCGAGATAAGCTTTTCAAACTATTACGCGGAATTATCTGCTACACATTTCGTGTGTTTTTCTGTTTTTTTATTCATAACATTTGCACATTCCTATGTACCGGAAGGACCCCCCCCCCCCTAAAAAGTTGTACTCCCAATAATGTACGTGAAACAAAAACAATATTTATTACAATAATAAAATACATCGCAATGAAAAAGCAGCCCAAAATCAAAAACCCGCAGTATCTTCGCTGTACGGTGGTAACGTGACGGTCGAACGCGCCCGGCACCACGACGCAAAGTGCATTCCGTCGCTTAACCTGCCGCAGCGCCGCTCGCATGTAAATAAAACAATGGGCTCTTATCGGGGCGAGGCGTGTCATCCCCTTTGTTCAACCAGGAATGCGGTCGAGAGGGTGAGATACGCCGCCGACCGAGAATCGATAATAGGCCCCTGATCGCGTGGAACGGGCTTATGAGTGCTCAGCGGTGTAAAAACTTCGATGTTTTTGACTTTTACCCGTTTTTCGGAAGAAACCTCCCGCCGGGGAGCGCTTAGCTTCCTTCCGAATGCTCTGCTGAGCTGGGCTTCTCGATAATTATTCGAGTCCGTGGGAGTACGCGGAGTTAATGGGGTCTCCGAGGACAAGACTGAAGTGGTCGAACAGTGGGTCGGTTTTTATTCGAGGTCGTTACGGAAATCGGATTAATTTGCGTTTCTCCTCCGGTAAATGCGTATCGTGGAAAATTAATGTAATTGATTATCCTGGGCGATGTAAGAAAATTTTATAGCGTTTACGGAACTCACAAGTGTAAACGTGGTTGCCAGAAAAAAACGTAATGGTTAGTAATGCAGTATAACTTATGGTTATTATAAGCTTCCAGCAATTTTACTAATGCATTTTAGGCGATAAGCTTTCATAAAGATATATGATAAAGTTGAGCTTTATAAAACATAAATAAGCTGTTCTATAAAAAGAATTTCGCATAATTGCGCTAAAAATTAAGAATAATAGTAACCTTTCTTTTTCAATTTTACCAAAGGGCTTCCCACTCAATCCCCTTAATTAAATTACGCGCATAATCTTCCCTTAATTTTTCAATTTGTAAAAATTAGCCCAGCCACTCAAGAGACTAATGACTAAACCGTCCCTCTAACCGACCATTTAGTACAGGCCTCTTGGATATCATTCTTTCGCAGCTAGATTTTTCTCGCGAATCGAAGGTGACGTCGGGCTGGCAGAACGGAATCTCCCGATCTAAGCGAATCACTCCAATATTTGTCAGCCGGCTCACGATCACTTATTCATCGTGACGGCCGGTGCTTAATAAATCATGGTCTCTGTCAAGCCGTTCGCCTGCCGTTACCGTACGCAGCAAAAAAAAAGGAGGAATGAAAAAATAAATGGAGGTCGAGACGCTCAGACGCATGCTCACATGACCGGGTTAATTTTGTTTACGCTAATGAGGGTGTTCACGATTTGCATGGAAGCGCTAAGCGAAAACCGATCGCGAACACAGCGCCGCGAGAGATCGCGCGCACGCCCGCTGCATTATTCAATTTGGCCCAATTACGCCGCCTCGGCTCCACCACCGCCCGCTCGCATCGATGGATGGGGGTTGATCAATTTTTTTTCGTATTGACTCGTTCGTTGTGATGCTAGTTTCGCTGCTTTTGTAAAATGGATTTTTGCGCTACTGTTTCTCGATGGGATTTTAAATAATTCGTGTGTCTGTTTTTAAAACTGCGGGGGAGGTTCTTTTCGCAATAGAGTATGAATTCTTCCTGTACGGTCGATTTAAAAGAATTTTATAAAATTACATTCTTGTAATATAAAACTCGAGGTGCGCGATGCATGAAAATTGAATTTTATTAAGATTATCATGCTATGATGCAAGTGCACGTGTACAAATAAATTGCTCGCTGAGCTAGAAAATTAAATATTTATAATCGATGCTGGGGACTTTTTTTTTTAAGAATTTTATTTCTAAAAGCCGACGTAAAAACTTATGATAGGTTCTCAGCAGCGACATAAACGTAAAAGAAGCGAAGGAAGCTGCACGATCGGCTCTATGCATCTGACTCCGAGCGTTCGATTGAAAAGCTGAAACGCCCACGCGGAGGCCGCGGGAGATAACGACGAAACTGGCGACAGTCTCGGCGATCGAGCGAAAAAGCGACAAAGGGTGTCGCATGCGCGCGCGCTTGCATCCGCCTCGAAATCGAGCGGAGCAGCTGACGGGCGTTCACGTGATCGCCACCACGGAGGAAAAGCGGAGGCGTATTTTTCAGCGCGCGGGTAAAAGAAACGAAGAAGGTCAATACGAGCGCAAGCCGCCGGCACTCCTGCATCGCTACGGCGGTGTTTATTTGTGCCCGGGTGGTCGTGCGGCACGGGCTGTGCTCTCTTCTTTCTCCTTTAAATATGACTGCGGCACCCTGGTAGAAAATTAACCAGAAAGAGATCATAAAGTGGCAAAATTTATGATCTGTGACCACTAAATATCCCATAT
>JAXIUT010000009.1:7855396-7868959 GCA_035586675.1 Eurytoma californica | reverse complement strand
TAAATTTCCATGATTTATTTTTTTCATTATGAATTCTAACTGCGCATTTTTTTTGCTAAGCCTAGAATCTTTTAAACATGATTAATGACAATTAATAAAATGATATATGATGGGTGGGATTCGAATTTAAAAAAAATTGACAATATTATCTTTAACTGAATTGACTTTCCCTCCTCTTAATCCAGGGAAGTAGCCACATATAAGTTCAGCAAGGTATGGATTTTCAATACATTTTTTTTTTATTTTCCCCTTCAAGTGAATAAGATAGCCCATTCATTAAGTAATTTCTCACATTTTTTATGAGTTTGCCATAAATAAAAGTTTTTTATTATCCCTATCTCGAAGCTATGGCAATTCTTTTCACAAATTTATTTTACTTTTCATATTTCAGAATAAGTTTGAATTAAAAAAATATTCAAATAGAAATTAAATCATCAGTGCAGTAGTAAATAAAGGAAATAAAACAATATTAATAAAAAGCTTAAAAGCAATTGTTCGACAGCTTGACATACTATATTCCTAATTGTACTCATCATCAATCTCGATAATTGCAGGTATATCAATACCCATCGCACGACGTACCCTGCTCCGGCCGCCCCCAAAAAGTCCGACCGGCTTTTTTTTCTCGATGCACACGCTCCTGGCAGGAGAGTAACGAAGGCGCGCGGGGAGGCCCATAAACCCAGCGATAACTCAGCAGCATCCGTCAAAGGTGTACTTCTGCCTATCGATCAGTCACGTCTCCGGTAGTCCGGTCGACCACTCCCCCCTTCGCGCCGCGCTCACTTCCCAAGACCCATGCTCTGCGGTCGCCGCGTTCGAATGTCCAGCGAGGGGGAGGTGCGCACTAGCCGTTACCGCGGCCGGGGAATCAACCGCCGATATACACTCTCGGCCGACCGATCGCGGGAAATTAAATCGCGCCTCTGCGGCTCCGTATCGCTTTCCCACGATGGGATGTAAATTCTCCTCAGGGAAAGGAGGACAGGTTAGTTTAGAGGTTTAAGCGGAACTATAAAATTTCACGACTTAAGGCGAGAATTTATTTAAATGGTCCGGCTGCAGCGACGAAGTTAATTTTTAGTTTAAGTAACCTAGTTAAAATTATCCTCGTACGAATGCTCGGCGAATTCGTTGGATTGGTGGTAGTTTGTTACTTCGAGGCTACTTAGGAATTTCTTCAATGAAATTTACTGTTGGTTGTTTATTTTGTGTTTTATTTTTTTCACAATGATACTTTTATAAAAAAATTCACGATCTTTTCGCAATCGACAATATTAAGTCTCGTATTGTGATTTTCTGTTAATTATTATTAATTATTTTTTTTTTGTTATCAATTATTGGGCAATAGCCTGCAAAAGAATCTCGCCGTACGAGGATTCAGTATAAATCAAAGGATCAGTATAAAAATCAACGTACAGGCAGACAAAATTAAAAATAACGTAATAATGAACGATAAAAGTAGCTTAAATAATAATAATAAATTATTCTATATTAGATTAAAAAATCAATAAAAGATTGCCAATAACGATAAAATGTAGAGGAACTTTTATCGCTTTATAAATAACTAATAAAACTTTTAATAAACGGTTATTTTGATTTACCGAAGTTAACTTTATCATAACGCTTTCATCTCGTTAATTAAACGCGGGGAGGGGGATGCATTCTCTCATAACTGAATTATAGGGAACATATCGCTAATATCGCGTCTACTTACAAAACTTCGATAAATAAACGGGCTTTGGCACGCTCTTATCGTGTCTACATTAGCCGCAGATTTTACCAATGTTGGCAACGTCGAGCAAATTTACTTGGCTGCCAGAGACCGTCCGTCTGTTATTTCATGGAGCGAAGAAAAAGGAGGCTAATTTCCGGCTCGTCGCGCATTATACAACTCTATTATATTGTCGCGGCGTCTCTGCGAAAGCTGCATTGTTTGGTGACTTTGTACTTTATTAGAGCATTACTTTGGAAGCTCTCGTGTTAACGACCGTGTCCATAAAGCGGAAAATTAATTACTTTACAACCTCAATTTTAATTAAATTTCTTCCGACAGATTTTTGTATCGACTATAACGCGTAGCTCTCAATTTCGCCTGACTAAAATCCCCAAACGTCCAGGAGCTGAAATACGTTTAATTTACAACGACTGTGAATGTTTGAAAAGCTCGATAGGAGCGAACTTCCATGCTTTATTTATCGTGGGCTTTGAGCTGCAGGAACTTCCATATTCAGTGGAGCTCTATGTTTCTTCGAGTTATAATAAATATTCCAGAATACCATGTATTACATGTAAATTGAACGTTTAAAGAGGCGTGGGTGAAAAAGAGGTCGCTGCAGAATTTACACTTTTTGTGAAATCGTTTTAAAAGTCATAAGCAATTTTCGTATAACAATGAACAACGCGACGTAAAAGGGAAAATGTGTATTCCGAATGGATTTGTTCGGGATTTATTACAACTCCTTTGTATGCCCGTACTATTCAATTTCACCCCTTTTTGCTATAAAGTGCTCTTTTTTATTACATCAAATTTTATCTTGAAAAAAAACGAACATCGAAAGACTTTTAAACGGAATCTAATTATTTTTCCCGTGCATATTTTAAAACTGCTATAAATTTGAATGACAATAGACGAATTTCGATACATCGTTTTGTGTAAAAAAAAGGCAAATTGCAAAGACAATGCCTAGTTAATTCAGTCATGGCATAAATCGCGCGATGCGCGTCGCTCAGCTGCCTATATACCATTCATCATTTATGCACAAATGCAATCTCGCTCTTATTACGGCGCGTGGCAGTTTCAACCCAGGGCTTCCTTTCACATGGCGCCCTGTCACTCGAATCTGCAGCGCACCACATCAGCTCCGTCTCTGTTATTACACTCTGTAATACTCCACTTAGCAAAACGATTCGTATGATAAATTTATTAAAGGGTAGAAAAGAAAATAGTGTAAACATGCTATTTTAAATTGTATTCTATATTCCAAAATTTTCATTAGAAGATAATCGAAGGAAATAGAGGAAGATCAAAGGGATAGATTGGAATATAATATTCATTGCAAATTGGTTCTAAAATGTTACTGTTTTTAAAAGCCGCTCTTTAAAAACAAGTAACAACGACATATTGTCAGTATTCAATTTATAAGTCGATTCTCTTGTATATGGAGCGCGAAATTTGATAAATTGTGCTTTGAAAAATTTTTATGAAGAAGAGTAACGGTTAGGTAAGAAAACTAAAATAATTATTCTAGTTTAACGAATATATTCTGCCGTAAATTAAGCTTTAAAAGTACATAATAAACATTTATTTAAAAACTTTAAAGCGGCTTGAATACACAAATTAACTAAAAAACCTTCTCAGTTTTTATGTTATTCAGCAAATATTCTTTTACCGTAATGAACGCTTAAAAAATTAAGAAAAGATCCTAATAATCGCTTCGCATTTTGAACCCTCAATTTGCATTTTGCACAGTCATCCGCAATCTGCCAATCCTCGAGCACCCAAAAAATCCATGAAACCTCCACGTGCGAAAGGCCAGGGGTGAGGTTTTAGCACCCACGCGAATCTCGCCGGGATATTTCAGTGGCAAATCGCCGTTTAGTCAACGATGCATCTCGCGAAAAAAAGGCTGATGACGCGTCGGTGGCGGATCGCGTGGGAAACGAGGCCGGCGGTAATAAATTGGCCATGGCTCGACAGATTGGATTTCCCCGCGGCGGCACACCTGCGCTACCGGTGCGTGCGCAGAATCCCATGATTTGCACCATCCGCTTTAGCGCGTCCCCGCCGCCTCCTTAATCTCCTTAGCTACCGACTGCGAGCTCCTCGAGACTATTTTTCGACGAGGCTATACTGAGGAAGTATACTCGGTGCGCCAATAATAGCCGCTCGTGGGTGGTTTTTAGATTATTCGACGGGGAGTTTTAAGAGCGCACGGCGATCCCCGCTCGAAGAGGTTCAATTAGCGAGATGGAGGTAAGAAATTAGTGCGGGGTCTGACAGGTAGTGGGTTGGTGTAATCAAAACTGCTTGATGGAAAATTTCATTTTTCGTGGAAAACGATAATTTTATTAATTATCCCCGATGAAAGTAGTACAAGCTTTCATAAAATTAATACAGCACAGCGTTTGCCAATTATTTTAATTATTTAATGTATATTACTTTCATTTAAATTTCCAAATAATTATAAATAATTTTAAAAAGGCAAATACAATTACAATTATTAATAAAAAACAAATTAATTAAAAAAAATTATTTTATTTCGTACACATTGTACCAACTCAAATTAAAACATTCAATTTTTTTGCAGGAGAGGATATTTTTGCCGCAAAGCCTATGTAGCACGGAGATTGAAGAATACAGTATTAATCAACGTCTTCCTTCCCAGCGGGCTGAATCTATATTCATTCTTAGCGCTTTTCCGGCATTCTATAAACGCCTCTAGTCAAGATAAACAAAGACGGCTATTCGGAGATGCTTCACAAGAAAGTGAACGGAGCAGGAAGCTGCGTCTTATGTAAATGCGAAAAAGCTGCGAGCTTACGTCACCAGCGACGAATGAGGTGTCGATGCTGTTCGCAAGGCGCTTGGAACTGTGCCTTTCATCTTCTCGACAGCTTCTTCGATAAATGCACTTTCTCCATTTTTTGGACTGGTAAAGTATTTATTTTATTTTTATTTCGACTAAAATTCAAAAAAGTGACTTCTTCAATTTTACATTTTATGAAAAGACTATAGTTTGAGAGAGTACGTATTTCAGTACCGACCGACCGACTTATTTCTAGAATAAGTATAATTTAAAATATACTAAAAATCTCAAATACTAAAAAGATTCGTAGGGTAAAATATTCCAGCTATGTTTCCATCTAATACATTGCGAAGTTTTACGACTTTATTTATGGGAAATGAAAGAACGGGTATAAATAAACAGAGGAGCGTCACTAGGAAAACAAAAATAAGAATGTTAACAATAATATTCAATTTTTTATATCTTCTATTTAATAACAATATTAAAATTGACAATATTATTTTCCGTCGTACAGAAAAAGGTTTTCTATTTACTCAAATATTCCTTTTTGTTTCTCAAGTAAACACGACTTCGATTACTCAAGTTAACAGTAACAAACACAACAAAAATAAACGACCAATTTCATCTTTATAGTAATTTTATGGATACGATGCGGTGCATGTAATGAAGCGCCTTTTACCTTTACTCAGTGCATTCAATCGCAGATTTTCCAAAACATTCAATTACGCAGCGATCGCGATCAAAGACCAAATTAATTTTCAACGAAATAGTTCGAGCAAATGGAAACTGACGCGCATAGCAATTAAAAAAAAATCTACTTTGAGCAACGTCAAAGTAAACGAGTAAATTCGATAACAAATAAAGCGGGATACGCATTTGTTAACGATAACGCAAAGAACCGAAAGGCGGTTCAACCCCCCTGTATTTGGTGTAAATAACGTGTTATACGCATTTATTCCGATAAATATCTCAACATTGAACATTGACTAGCAAATACATCGTTACACGGCGTTACGTTTCGCCGCCTCGTTTTATTACTGTTATAATCATTTTACGTGTAATAATATGCTTATCCAGGGCAGCGACAAGAGCCGATAAAATTCACATGTCAGCCCGTTGCCGTGTTGCCGGAGTTTAATTAATCCTTGTTTCGCCCCCTTATTACTTTATGCTCCCTCGGCTTTTCTTTCTTTTACACGTACGCACTACCGAAAAAACTCTAAAAAATTCTGTATATACCAACTATACGTATATATATAATATAATTTTTTATCTTTTATTAATCTCTTCATGGTGATTTAAACCTCCCGACATTCGTCAGCGCAACGAAGACTTTGCTCGATTATTCCAGTATCCTACGATTTCTTATTTTCTCTTTAAACCTATCTGTTATAGCTTCTCTTTACCTAATAAATGTACAGTGTAATGTTATTCCCTGTATGTACCTGTTCGAGAAAATTCTAGAATCAACTCGGCTCTCGATAATCCATGGATTAACTCTACTTCTCCGCTTCTTTCCATTTCGCTATTTAATATGCTTCTCTCCTGTTTTCGTACATATATATATATTTTTTTTATTTATATAAATGTGAACTATAGGCCTAACTCGCTATGTATAATAATCGCCGTTTCTTTTATTCATCTTTTTCGTTTATTGCATTATTTGTTTATAATTATATATAATTTACTTGTTAAACTGTGGATTTTTTCTTGTGTTCTCTCATCTCTTTGTATATAACTCTACTAATAAAGGTCTCTTCTTTACTTTAATTATCACAAGTACGGTATTATCGTTAGCCTGCACGTCACATGGAGAGCGGCACTAGCGTCAGCTGCGTTTAAATACGATTGGCGCCTCAAATCTCATTAACCTATACCCTCTCTCTTTTCGACGAAATCGTTCTTTTTTTGTCTATCATTCCCTTGCTAATAAACTTCTTCTCTGTCGAGTCGCGCGCAATTCGCATGGCGTTTAATGTAACAATTATTGCTGTCGTTCTTCGTATTGACTTGAAAAAATCTTCAATTCAATGCTGCTGCTTTTAACGTAGGAGAGGCACGAGTCAAGTAACATTACTGTTTCTATTTTTAAAATAAAATTGAAGTATATAATACAATTCTCTTTATTTTGAAAGAAAATATTTACTAGCTTTTTTGTTCTCTTAGATTTAATTACGACTGAAAATTCAATTAAGGTATTGACAATCCAAATGCAAATGAGTTCATTAAAATTTCGTTAAATTCACCCGAGGATTTTCGTTCTTGCTTTACAAACGTGGTGCTTTTGACAAACTACGGAGCTTTGTAATCTTCATTTGGCTATTAAATCGAATTACCTGGATGAGCTTAATTTAATTAATATATTACAAGAATATTAGTTAAGTACAAAAGACATATTATTATTGACTTCTGGGTGACGTTTAATTTAATTAAATGTCAATTTTACGCAACCCACTAACTATGTTTAACAATAATCGATGCTCACTAACAATCGTTATAAGAGGATTAGTATTTCCATTCGACTGAAGCTCAATCGAATTTAATAACTTTCAATTCATACCTATTAATCGAACTTGAACATTAAGCTATGTAAATCGCGTTCAAATTGCATAGTCGGTGGCCACGACGGAAAAAGAGCGTTCCCAGAGCATTCGCGGCTACGGAAAAATGAAGACCTCGGCGATAATTGAAAACACAACCGCCTGGGCGAATTAATTAAATGCTCGGAGGGCTTGTTCGGTGCCGAGATCTGCGGAGTAGCTGAGCAAGCGGGACGCTAGAAACCGAGGGAAAATTCATCGGTATCTGAGCGGATTGATGAAGAATTAATTCACTGGCTGCGCCCAGATGATCGAAGCGGGAAAAGGAGCCGCGCTACGCGAAAGGGGAGGGAACGCAACTCGATGCACAATTACGCGGGGAGGTGCACTGTGCTCACAGAAAGGAAATGATCTCTTTAAATTCGAAGCGAACGAAAAAAGAAAGTACGCGGGAGCGCGTGATCGATCGTGCAGCTGTGGAGGCGCTTATTTACCTGCTCGTTCCCACGACAAAATTTTCAATTTTCCAAGTGCCGCGGAAATCACCGAATCAATCAGCTGCGTCGTCGTTCAATTTACTCAAAAATCCATTCGTCGGGTTGCTAAGTAAGCAAGCGACCGAATCGATCAGACACTCGGCATTTCGTTTATAGCCTTGGTCGTATAGGCGTCGCAAGAAACGAGTCCCTGTGTGTACAATAGACGCGCGACGGTCGAGAGAACGTAGGAAAAGGCGCGAAATAGAGATCGCGAACAATGGGAAATCATCGTCGCTGTAATATCGTGCTGCTCACGCGCGGATCGATCGACGCTAATATAATCGTACAGCGCGCGAGGAAACAAAGACTTGATTAACAAGTCGCGGGTGCAGATGGTACGGCTCGCCGGGGCATTCCGGCCGGTTGAGCTAATAAACGCCTGGCTCGACGGCAAAACGGCGCTTACGGTTCGCTTTTGTTTTCCTTCCCCGTCGCTCGGCTCTCTTTTTTCCTTCTCTCGCGATCCCGCGCGCTGCGGGCAATTTGTTCGGGCTTTTGTTGCCCCGAGCGCCTGGAAAAACGTGGTCAAGATGACTTTTTCATCGGGATTTTTTTGCCCCGGTCGAATAAGCTCGACTTCGTTTATTATCTCTGGCCGCGGCGCAAACGGGATTCCTTCGCGCGCATTCTCCTTTTGTTTTGTACCGCGAGGAATTTTGTAACTTAATCGAATGAGGGGTTGCCTATCCTCCTTTGTGCCGGGGGGAATTTAATGAGTTTTATTTTCGTATCCGACGAAAGCGAAATATTTTGATAATTTTTTCGATCCTTCGCGAGGGAAAAAATAATTGCCCTTTAGCAAACATTTGCACTCGATGTAAAAGGAAAGGTAAAAATAACTGCAAACAAACAAGATCAAAAATAATATTTTCGCAGATTTATTTGAAAGTAACAAAAACATTGAATGAAGTCACAGCAAATCATAAAAATAAATACTCCTACGGCTAAATAAAAGTTTCTAAAAGTAATTTACAAGTAACGTAAAGTTTTAACGTAAAGCAAAAAAACGGAGCATTAAGCACAAAACATAAAAATAAAAATAATAAACTACCATAAATTTCACTTTCACGTATCACTTCGAACCCCATAAAAGGGAACGACTTCAAGTAAGCATCACAAAAGAAACTTCTGTCGTCGATTTTCATCCCGATGCTCGTGACAAGCAAAAATTATCATCGGCGTGAGGCCACGAAGGGATCAAAGCGGCTTCTCCGACGAAAGGAAAGATAGCTCGTTCCTTTATTTTACCGAAGTCGGGCGGACGCATCCGCGGATAAGCGAGTCGCCGGCGGGCTAAACTTTTCAATCTCCTTAAGATTTTACTCATCTCGCTGGGGGGCGAGTCGACAATGTCAACGACTGCACGTGTAATTTCTCCTGATATTCTCCCATCGCCGTCTTATGCGTCCCGACGTGCGCGTAACTTTTCTTTTACGACGGTCCTTTATCTTACCTACATTTCGCGCACGCTTTTCGAGTAATAGTGGAACCGTGTCGAATTTTTCATTTTTAATAATGGTGTGAATAATTTTGTGCTCTCGGCGTGAAAGGAAAACGTGTAATTCTCAAATGCAAATCTGATTCTTAAAAAATAGAATCAAATTTTACCTATGTGAATTAAGTACTGTATGCGCGGAAAAAAATCAATTCAATCAATATTTTCGGAAAAAGATGAATGAATTTTTGGAATTGATAAAATTAAATAATAAAAAAACTGCAGTGATAGGCGTAACATTCAATAAAGCTATAAAAAAAACGAACTAACGGTATAATGACTGGTCAGCCCTAAAAGTCAACTTATTCGAAGCTAATAAGGAATATCCGTTACTGCCGCACGGTCGATTTTTAAGGTTGGGTGCGAAAGAAGCCTTTCGCGGAAATGTATGCTGCACAGGCTCTTTAAAAGTCCGTCGTCTTTTTACGCGAGATACCGCAGGAAATGAGGCGCGAAGGGCCGAAGTCGTTCGCGAAGGACGTTGCGATTCTTCAACTCTGATAGCTCAGAAGACGTCCCGCTTTTTACTGCCTCATTCTTTCATTTCCTCGTTTTCCCGAATATTCGAATCGTAAAGGCTAAAAAATGAATTATACTTAGCGGTGACAGGAAATTATGGAAAACTTAAGCGGGAGGGAAACCCTTCAATTTAAGAGAAAGAGCCGGTGTTCGATAAACTTTTTCTCGCCGCGACTTAGAGTAAAAAAAGTTCCACCCGTAAAAAGAAAGATGACCTTCCGCTCTGTATAAATCATACGATTGACAATTTTAAATCTGTCACCGTCTTGAGATATGACTGCTTCTGACAACAACTTTTCTTTTGTGATAATTCAGATACGTATGCAAATGTATATTTTTTTGTCAAATTAAAAAAATGTATCAAAGTCGAGCAATAATTCTTTCACAAGATGAAGTTCGGTATCCAAAGATCAGTAGGCGAGACGAAACTTTTAAGTGCTGAAAGCGGGGGAAGCCTGGGGAAATCGCGCACGGGAGTCAACTGAAAGAGCTCCAGTAACGCGCCGCTCGAGACAATAAATCACCGCGTCGTTTCAATAAATACAGCCGGGGAAAAAGGCAGCCGACCCTCCGTCGGGCGCGCGGAATATTTTTTACAGGTAAGACCTCTCCGGCTAATCTCACCGAGTGGAATCTCGCGACAGATTTTTCCGCTTGAGTGTCAGTTTTCTACTTCGGAAATAATAATTTCGCTCCTGATGCGCCCCCTGATGCATTATCGAGCGCACGGCGCACACCGGGCAAAAAAACTTGCCGAGTTTTGCGTGCCTTCATCCGTGTTTTCATCGATTACGATACCCGCGCAAAATTGAAGAATATTTTTCGATTCGGAAAAAAAAACACATTTGCGTATTGAATTTATCGACTGCGAGAGTCAATGCAACGACTGATGTAATAAAATTCATCCTTTCAATGAGTTGTATAAATTCTTTAATTCGGAATTTTATACAGTGTATTGCGTTCGAAGTTAATA
Source organism: Eurytoma californica (assembly GCA_035586675.1). Taxonomy (NCBI): domain Eukaryota; kingdom Metazoa; phylum Arthropoda; class Insecta; order Hymenoptera; family Eurytomidae; genus Eurytoma; species Eurytoma californica. Next base: position 7,858,364 of record JAXIUT010000009.1, on the reverse strand, counting down.
TTTTTTTAGACTTAATGTTTAATTTGAGATTTGAGATTTTCATTAGGTATTTAATGATTTGAGCTGACGTACTTTCGTGGTAATATATTAACAAATTTTGCTTAATACTGCAGAACACTTTATAAATAATGCAAAAAAGCTTGTATGAAGCACAACAATTTATTTAGTATGGAACTAGAAAAAATGCAACATAAATAATAATAGTAGTAATAATAATAATAATAATAATAATAATAATAATAATAATATGATAATAATAATAATAATAATGCAACATAACGATCTTAACATTCTTAATTATGAAACATTTTGTGTTCAAATAGAATATACAATTAAATTTAATCCTTTTTTTATAGTCAATAATTCTAGATTAATAAATATTTTCATAAATATATCGACAGTAACTTTTTGTATTAATAAAAATCAAAATAATAATTCATGAGATAAATTGAATTTTTGAAAGCTGATACTGAGGAGCTCGCGAGATAACAAACATTTTGGGTGACAGTGTGATTATTTTGGTATGGAGAAATAACAAATAAATTCGACTACGACTTTACGGTAATCGACAATTTGGCCACTGTTTTATGCTTTTAAATCGTCTCTTTAATCCCTACAATATTATTATTTCTTTCATTACCAAAGTATGCAACAATACAATAAAAGTTTTACATTCAACAAATCGTCTTCAACACTTTACGTACGTTCGCCTTGTGAAAACACGTGTGTATCGTAAAATCCTGCTTACGTAACCGCTATACTATTATAAACTTTTAAACGCACGATATAATGTACTAAATGTTACAAATGAAACATGAAAGAACAACAGTGTAGTAAACTAAGCTTTATCATTTGTTTTCATAATAATACGCAAATAATTAGAAATTAACAAGAGGGATAGTAAGAACGCAGCTCTTCGTTTGTGTTTAAAATACTTCGATCGTAGTCTCGGCTTCACACACCCCGCCGGAGAAAAATATGTTAAAAAGAAACTTAAAAAAAATTATCGCAAGCGATAATCGGACAAAAAATAAAGGTTCGAGAAGCGTGAAACCGAAATCCGAGCGAGAGTCGCAACGTGATTAAATCATGTACAAAGAAAAGCCCTTGCAACAACCGAGGTAAAAAGGTGACTAAAAACAACGTGTGATGCGCGGGCTTGACTCGCGCCTCTCGACCTTTTCCTCTCTTCGTTTTAAATTTGTTTTTCCTTTCCGTTCATCACCCCGGCGCAACTCTCTTAGCTGCTTACATCCGCGCAAAAACTATATAATTAGCATAATCGCAACGTAAGTGTGGTTTACGCACGCGACGCTTCGGCTTACGAGATTTACGTTTATCTTCCACCACTTGACTGTTGCATTACTCTTCGGCGTTGTGTCAGTAACATCCCTCGCCGGCCGCTCGTCTTCTCAGCTTTCGTCTTCAGTTCGTCGTTTCGCTCGTTTCTTCTTTTTTTTTAAATTTATTTATTTAAATAATCTAAGGTCGTAAGGCATGGAGTATGTTCATTACAAGTATTTATTTTCTTTTTCTTTTTCTCCCACGCAATCTTTCGGGTCTATCAGGCTCGCACCTTTCGCTCTATCTTTCTCTTACTCGCGCATTATCTTCAAGCTCGAGTGCGTCGAGAAAAGTATGTTCGACCGATTGACCTCTTTCTCTTAGCCATTCGTAAAGTCCCGACGATCGGAGTAAAAAAGGATGCATTCGTAAAAGTGGTTTTTGTCTACTTTTTATTCAATGGTACTTAAATTTTTCTTGTTGTTGTTGTCAGATGGATGTCGAACAATTCTTTCCAAACGCACTCTGCCAGTTAATAATCGTTACAATATTTTAATTTATTTATAATGTATTAAATCTTACGAGAAAGACTCGACGTATCACGCGCGCTAAATCACCAAATTAGTAATTCGCTCGAGTCGAACGCGCAAGTGACTTCGTTGGTAACTAGAATGTATTGCTATGTATATTACCTAAATATACGTGTGTAAGTATGCGTAAGTAATTTCTTTCGTATCTTTCTTTCATTCCCACACTCGTACTTCTTGTATTATATTCCCTCCTGCATTGACGATCGAAAAGCACAAGATAACAATTTAATCTTCAATCAAGACGAATCAATTTTCATTTAATTTAAAAACCTAGTTTAAAAAACACATGCTAATTTCGGTGTCGAAAAATTGCACAGGACCGAGATTCCAATAATTTACATATGTACAATCGACAAACGCAAATAAATTTCCCGACTTGCGTTAAATAACGAAACGCGGAAAAAATCGATGGCCCGTCGATTAAAATTTCCAGCTCGATCGGTCGCTGGACCGGGTATAAATTTTCCTGCCTTTCGGAAAACCAGATTTTCCGGCATTCCCGAAGCGATGATTTCATCAATCAACCGAATAATTCGCGTCGTTCACCCGCGCCGATCGACTAATCGCTCCCGGCTATTCGACCGTCCACCCCCGCCCTTGCCTCAATAACCCTCGACCCTAAGTCTTCGTCTCACTCGCTACTCTCACTTATCGCACAGCTACGAAATGGCCTTAACTAATCGAAAACTACTTAAAGACGTCGTCGTCGCAAGCGTAAGGTTCGACATGTCATCACAAGAATTTTTCAGGCTTACTGATTTTTTTTTATCTTCCGCACTACTCGCGCCTACGTCCGATCCAGCTTCGATCCCGTTCGTTCGTTCAAATTGTAATAATAATATGCGAGCGACGCTCGTATTTACAAGGATGGTCCTACTACGATCAGGCACGACTATATTTATAATTACTTATTGAATAATCATTTCGCCACGCGGCTCCGTTGCATCCGAGCGCGGCTCGTAAATCACCGTCTTCATTAGCTTAATCAACTCTCTACGTGTTTTTTTTGTGTGCGTGCGTGTGTGTGTGTGTGTGTATGTGTGTGTGTGTGTGTGTGTGTGTGTGTGTGTGTGTGTGTGTGTGTGTGTGTGTGT
>JAXIUT010000009.1:7824011-7853463 GCA_035586675.1 Eurytoma californica | reverse complement strand
ATATTAATAATAATTAGGCTGATCTATGTGAAATATTTTTTTCTACCCTTGTATCCCGGTTGGGCCCCTCGCGAGTGCCCCAAATTTTTCTCTATGTATTTTTTTTCGCATTTTTTTATATACTTCTGTTGTATTCCTAAAACTTATTTAATAACCTTTTTTTTTTGTTTTTTTATCGTTTTGTATTTTTAAAGGTTCCTCCGTTTCGTGTATCTTCGGTGTCTAATCGCATAATAATATATATATAACACTATATACCGCTCGAATCTTCCTTTATCGCTGGCTTCGTCCTCTTCTACAGCGTATCCCTCGATACGCCTACTCTTCGCGTGGTCGTCGTCAGCTCACAGCCAATCCAGTGTATTTACTTTTTTTTATTTAACGTTATTTATTTTCGTCTAAATCTGCCCGACCCGCGTCCCCTCCCGAGCTCCTATCTCCTCTTCTACCATTACTCGCCTCTCTCTTATCTCATTGTTTCACTCTACGTCTTACTTACATAGTTATCGTTTAATTAATTACTCATTATACTTAAATTTGTATCACTAAACGTTCGTTTAATATGTATAACGTCGCCGGGCCTTGCCTCGCTTTGTCCCAATATATTGACCTGCGGCGCTAGTCGGCCGCCACCCGTGCGCCGCTACCTCTCGCACCCTACTTACGAAAACTACGGGAATAGATATTTATTGCACTAGATGATGTGACTCTTCCTCTCGGAGGGCTCGAGACGCTGGATGACTTTTCTTGCTGCTCCCTTGGCTGTCCCCTCGCTCCCACGCAATTACATAATATTCGATTATCTCGTTTCTCATGTCTTGTTAAGTGTACCTAAGTGTATATAAGTGTACAATAGTGTATAATTATGTATAAGTGTGACTTGTTGAAAATCGCGCCCAGCTCCCGACGAAGAAAGGCGCCTCACAGCCGGATTTCTCACATCGACCGTTCTCTTCTTCGATTAATGTACCTCCTCTGTCTCTTTTTCAGTTTAAACCACAGCTTAACTAATCGTCAGGTTGTTTACACAGTGCCACGCGAACGCCACGTACTTCTGTCTACGGCCGTGTCCTTCGGTCGCTCGTCCGATCGCACGTCGCATAGAGCAGCTGGCGCGTCGAGTCACAATGAGATTGTCGCCGCGATGCATCTTACGCCCCACCACAAAAAAATCTATAAACCGACGCGTAAAATCCTATCACTATGGTGCAACGACAGAAGAGAAAAAAAACCGAGTGAAATACTTGCCTACCGTTCAAGCCCAAAAAAGAGGACGATAAATTCGGACGAAAGCTTCTGTACCCTAAGCTTACGAAAGCTCGCTGCTTTTTTTTCTCTGACCATAGCACCGCAAAAAATCACAGAGAGAAAAAGCATATATACATATATATATCCCGCTTCTGCCTACGTCGGACAACCGTCTGCCTGCCTTAACCAGGCGAGCGAAGGAGGAAAGAAAAAAAACGGGCGATAGAAGGGCACGCCGGCGAATCGATTGCGCGAGCACAGCCGAGATTTATAAGGTCTGAGGCATCGCTTCCTAGAAAACTTGCCGAAGTTTACGCCACCGAATTGATTCGCGCCATTCGATACTCGCCGGAAGAAGAGGAAAGAAAAAAGGGTACCGACTGCGCAGTCACGCACCGGAAATACTTAGCGCGTGGACGAATTTACATTGACACTCCCAGGTTGATCGGCGAATGGCCGATCGGCTTCTTTCTCCGTTGGTGACTTGAGCCCCGGAACAACCGCTGAATCGACTCGGGCGATTAATTTTCACGAAGCACGAGGAAAACTGAAAGTCGTGTATATCGCTTTTCGAACGACCAAGTTATAAACTCCGGGAATTATGTTTCTTTCTTTTTCTTTGAACACAAGTAAAAGCTGTTCTTACGAGTTAAAAGTTAAAAAAAACGGTTACGATAAACTAGTTAAACGTTCTCTAAGACAAATCTTTAACAAACAAAACGAAAAAATCAACAACCTCTCAACCCGGAAGCATACCATCTCCCGCACGCGCGGAGAGAGAACAGCCGTAAACACGCGTAATGATAGGCGGCACGAACGCGTCCCCCAGCTTCCTCAAAAATGGAAGGCGAGTCCCCTTAAATCACAGTACACGGCGGTCACGCGTCGATCACTCTCCACCGTAAAAGAAGCGCAACGAGTCGCGCGATCCTATGTAAACGGGGGCGCACACGAGATGCATCGGGACTGTACTCCCTGGCGATCGCGCCTCGTTTCCTCTTGATCCGGATGAAAGTGTTATCGAGCACCGTAGAGTCGCCTGCGACGGTGGAACATACTGGAGTGCATTCCGCCGGATTGAAGCTGCATCTCCCGCGATTGGGTGATCCATTTCGATAAAAGAAGCGCGCGACTCTAAAACGCGTCGATAAAACTTTCATCGTACAATGTCGCAGGCCGTAAAAGTCGAGCTTCGTAAGATCGGATGACCGACGGTGGATCCGGGTTAATACGAAAACGAAGCGTCGAAAACACGTTGATAAAATACAAAGAAAACCAGCGGTGGACGTTCGCAGAGCAACGGCGCCGAAGGTACGACTAATCTCAACGTCTGACTCACAAAGCTTTACATTAAAAAGAATTCGCTTTTGGCTACGGTACGTTACAAACTCAATACAATTGTGAACCAGAATTAACGCAGCGGAGTCTCGTCGACGAGAACCCGCTGGAACCTCTGCCACTGAACTCGCCCAAGGGCGCGCTCCCGATGCGCCACGGGCACAAAGAAAAAAAATAATCACATTTCAACGACTCTCGGAGTCGATCGTATACACAGAACATTATACTTAAATTTCCCGCGGCTCCTCGAGCGAACCCGTCGCCCTTAGGCCGGTTCCCGTGGAACTGGAACACGGAGCCTTTTTTTGTTTTTTTTAAAAAAAAAGAAAAAAAAAAGAAAAATCGAACGAAACCTCTATAGGCGAGATAGACGCGTGTACGTAAGTATATCACAAGTGGCCCGGTGGGTTCGCTCGGAGGGGGTCGTCGGGGTCGGGCTAGAAGTACGTGGCGGCGGTTGCGCGCCGGTTCAAGGGCCCGGCGCCCGAGTCGTCCCGGTCGTGTTGGTCACAGTCGTGGTCACGGTCGCCGTCAAAATTGTCGTCCAAGTGTGGTTGTTGGTTATGCTGGCCGAGGAGTGGAGTCCCCGGGACGCGAGCCCGTCGTCGGCGGTGGCGGCGGCGCGTCCCGGACAGCACTGCGGCCTCGGCTCACTTGTTGTGATCACCGCCCTCGACCGTGGGCATGATGGGCGCGGACGTGGGCGTGGACGCGGGCGCGGGTTCGATGGGTCTTAGAATTGGCTTTACATCCTGAAGCTCGCTAGGTGGTCTTAGAATTGGCTTCGTATCCTGATGATCGCTGAAACAGAAAACAGATATTCTCACGATTAGGCTAATTTGTAGAGGTGAAATTTCGATAAATCATTGTTAAATTTGATTCATTTACTCTAAATTAAAATACAGAAGTTGATATAGCACTTTCAATATTGGTTTACAGTATCTCGATGGAGAATGCAGTATCGAATCGTGTTTTATTTGAATGACTAAGAAAAATTACATGAACAATTCCGTGGATGAATATTTATATTAAAAAAAAAAAATATTTATTGGAACAAATATTGAAGCTCACATAAATGGGATAATAAAAACATTTGATTTTTCAATATTTCATAGACAATCATAAAAAATTATGAGCACTCGAGACCTTTCAGGACTGACTTTTACGATAAAATTTTATTTTATGTGGATAGCAAAATTTACGAAGTCCCGTTTAATAGTCCCGTATAATAGTTTTATTTAACCATTCGAATAGAATACCAAGATGGTCAAACATGCTGTATACTTTGCCATATACGTTTACCAGAATAATTTCTTAATCCTTAAAATCAAACCCATTCTTTTATTCTTTTTATCCGATTATTCAATGTTTAAAAGGCCTCGCAATCAAACCAAAGATTTATAATCAAATTAGCACTGATAAACACTTGTGCTTCTTTAAAATAGTCCAAATCATATTTACACAACATAATCTATTTTCATTTTGTTAAAGGTAAACAAAATTAGATTCTCTGCAGTTTACCCCAAGTCAATAAAGATAGCTTGGACTGCTTTAAATATGTCTAAGTGTCGCCCTGGGCACCACCAACTTCCGAGCGAGAAGAATTTCTGACAGGTTTAGTTAACGATGATGTACTATAAATGATTCATCTTTCAGCATTGCACATTGGAGGAAAACAAAAACAGTCCGAAGGCTCCATAATCGTGACTTCCACACGCGCGTCCAATCGCCAGGGTGAAAAATGACGGACGGCCGAAAGCCTCGGATTTTCATAGGCTGCTTTAATTAATGTATCTCAATTTTACAGGCGTGATGAGGGGCGGAATAATTAATTTTCGAATTTAAGTGAGTTGTGCATGGGTTGATGAACACATTGAAAGCGGAGCTTCCTGCTCAGAAAGGATATCTAATATTTCTCGCAAGCTCCACGTGCGCTCTGATGGCTTTGCAGTATATTTTTATTTTATTTTTATTTTCAATTATGAAAAACATCATTTTAAAAATATTTTTATTTAATAACAGCAAGAAATAAATTTAAATCACTTTAATCGTATAATCGTTTTCGATGTAAAAAAGTAATTTCAAAGAAATCGTAAAAGAAATTAATCAACGTTTACTTTTGTACATCAGCCATTAAAAAAGAGGGTAAATCCTTCTGTATATTCAGAGAAAGGACTCGGCAATCCGACTCAGTCCACTTTAATTTCCAAATTTTTCCAAGGAGATAATTATGCCAGCAGAAGGCCGCTTTCAAGCATCCGAAAAGCACGTCGTAAAAGCAAAAGAAACGAGGCGCCCCCTCGTTCGCCGTAATTAAGACGTTAGAGATGAGAGAAAGAAAAAGCGAGAAGCCGACGACCGAATCGCCAGGAATTAAACTCGTTATCGTCGAATTAGTTTTTTCGAGGGTCGCAACATTCCGATCGCTCCGCCCGTGCGCGCCGAATTTAATAACGAATTTAAGTAAGAGCTGCGAATACAGTGCCGATAGGGTGGGGTGAAAAAATGCCAGCGTTTCGAATTTGTAAGGCAGGATCCACAACCATGCGCCGAGCGCGCGGTTATGGTCCCTCCCTAAGCCGTTCGCGCGCGCCAAGTATTAGTCGTGCTCCTGCGCGCGCCCCGGCAGTTCCGACCCTTTAAGCCACGTCCCGAGGATGCCTCCCCTTTAACTTAATTTCTCCATTCCCGTCCTCTCGACCCGCCTCCAATGACTCCTCTTTTTTTACCAGCACTTTCTTCACGCTTTTATTTACCATTTATCTCGTTATCTCACTTTTCCGTTTTCACCATTGTTACGCTCGACTTTGAAATAACTCTCGCCTTATTTTCGCCTGCTATGCTTTTAACGAGAGCGATATAAAACCAATAAGAGTTTTTTACTTTTTTTATTAGGATCTTCTTTTATTACCGTTTCGAGTCAGCATATTTCTCCTCCGTCTCCCATCCCCGTGTAAATCCAACAGCTGCTTTTTCTCTCTTTTTCTCGTGCCTTATCTTAACCAACATTCCCTTTCTTTCGAGCGGAAGGTCAACGAGGTATTATCATGGACCTGAAGACGTTTGGTACAAGCGGAAACATTCCAACTGCCAGACATTTTATACGAAAAGTGAATTCCCTCGTCAACCTCCAGATCGGGCACATTAGCGGGAATACCCTGAGCATATCTTAAATTCCATTAATTCGAATTTGCGTCAATTCTGGTTTTCCCAAAGATTAAAAACGTAGGGCCTGATTACTCGACTAATTATATAATTACACGTCACTTACAGTAATTGAATTCTATTTGCGCTTAAAATTCGCAATTACCACGCCGATAGTTCTTGACAGCGTTCGTAGGAATCAAATCTAATAACAGTTCAAAAGAAAAAAGAAAGCAAGAGTAGTCTCAAAGCCACCGGGCAAAATTACCGCGTGCGAACTGTATTACGCCCCACATACTGCACGTCTCACTAATGCTAAACGCGCAATCAAAAGAGAAACAAAAGGAAAAGGAGAGAGTTCTATTCTCTGCGCGAATCCCCTGAGCGGTCGTTGAATGCAAATTCGCCAATTACCATAGAAGCCTCCTCGATGTGTATCAACGCGAAATTAAAACGCGAACTTCGCACAGACTTAAAGGTACAAAAAGGGTAGATCGCTCGCGAAAATCTAGAGATGAGGTGAACCAGTGGAAGATCTAAAAGGCTCACCCGTCGGTTCTCGGAGACGAATCAATGAGAGTAATCTCGACAGTTTTTCAACGTGAGTGATTTTACGGAGAAAAATGGTTTTGCGTCACCAAAGGGATGAAAAAGTGATGGTAACGCTTTTGTAACGCTGCAAGCAGCTGGATCGTAAAATTTTTATGAGACTTTGAAAAAGTGTCCTTCGCGCTACGATGGCGCTACCTTTTTCGAAAAACTTGTTTGGCAAAGTGATTTAATATTTAAAAAGGAAGAAACAGATTTTAAAGATTACGTGTGGAGAGTTTTCTTAAAGATTCATTTTGAACAAATTTTTATGTAGATTATAGTGGTGTTTTTCTTAATTTTTTTTTCATTAATTTTAAAACAAAGAATAAGATTGTAAATTTTTCATGATAGCACTAGAAATATTGAAATGGCCTTTTAAATATTCAATAAAAATAAATAGATTTTGTAAAAATATAAGACAAGTATTTGCGCAAGCCCTAAAAGCTTTTCAGGGAAGAAGTTGCTTTATCTCCGCCGGAATAGCTCGTTAAAAGTAATGACGAGAAATTACTCAAATCCCATCAAAGGTGTAGTAAAAATAATCACTAAAACCGCAGCAATTGTTGTCGTAAAACATTACACCTTTTGTCTCGACCCTTTTAAATTTTAACACTATAATTCAACAACTACAAAAAACTACTTTACCTTTACTGTTTTCTATCCAAGTGATACATTGGATGTGATTGGATGGATGGATTACGTTGAGTAATTTTACCAAAAAGATCGCACTCAATCCTAAGATTATTGAGCATGTGGAAATTTTTGCCATAAAATGAATGACTTTTATGAAAAAATTCTCTACGTGCTAGATCAATTTAAAGCACAAAAGTTACTTTTAGAATGAATCATATTTTTAACCAAGAAGTTAAGATAAATTTTTACACTTTCAGATGAAAAATAGAACGTATAGAGTAAATCTCTACGCAATAATGACAACGGTTACCGAAGAGTCTGGTAAAAAGGAAAGCTGCGTTGTCGGTGGCATAAAGGCACGCGAGGCTCGTTTTTCAAGCGGCCTAATATCGCATGGCGAGGCTGACAGCAGCGATCCGCCGTTATTATTCACGAGGTCCGAGCCGGGATCTTTGTACGTTAGAGGGCTCCATTTATAGCAGGCTCCTAGCCGGCGGGGCTGAACCCGGTCCTCGTACCGCGCTTACCGCGGGAATCATCCGCTGGACTAATGCACCGTACAAGGGAACGCCATTATTAGCACCGAACACTTTTTCCCGACAGACTTGACGGGTGGACGGCATCAGTAGAGAAGCCACGCGTGCGGTCAGCCCCCTCGTTGATCTTCTCGGCCAGCGTTATTCGAAGAGCGCCAAACTCGCACTCGAGCGCCTTTGCCTTCGATTTTCTATTCGACTAGTCGGAGGCTTCGTAAATCGGGAATTTAAATATTAAAATGTACCCAGCACCGATGACGGGTGGACGTGGAGGGGCTTTAATTATTAATGAACGGCGGCGGCGTAATTAAATTTGCCTCCCTGCTTCGGCATAATTCACGATTCATCAATCACGCCGCTCCTAAATTCGTAACGCGCGACCTGTGAATTTTAATCGGCAAGGCCGCGAAATTTCGCCGGTGGCGAGATAGATCTTCCAAATCACACACCGCTTCGAATATTGTAACTGCACGCACTCGCTTAGCCGTTGGCGCACAAGGCCGCAGTCCGGATTTTCATCTGGTTATTCGTTCTCTTTGTCTCTTTTAAGTCTCGAGTCGAGACTGATTCCAGAAGCCTCGAGTAGATTAATCTGAATCTTGTATTAGAGCGCGATAGCAGTAGTCATTAATTTTACCTTTAAATGTAAAAAATAGGTTCATCTATTTGAAATTAATTTCGCATTTATATTTAATTATTCATTATTTACATTAATGTTTGAAAATATAACTTTAATTTGAAATATATTCCTTTATCTAAAAAATTTAAAATTAAAAAGCAATTGTTATGAAACTTTATAATTGAAATATTTCTGTTTGTTCATTTTAATAATAATTTCAATAAAAATCTGCTCTCTAATTAGAATTTATTATGAAACTTTATTCATTATAAAATTATTAAAATAATAATTAAACATGATACGCATTTCGTAGAATTTAATATTATTTAAATATAAATTATCTTGAGCACTGCAAAAAGTGAAAATTTAAAACTGCGCGATTAAAGTTAGCTGAAATTAACGTAACCCAAGAGATTTAGAGTGGACGCTCGATCTACGTGGGGACAAATCGTCCGCTTAACTCCGTTTTTTTCCTTTCGTTGTGACATTCAAGTCCGAACAGACAAAAGTGTCGCCTTAAATGAAGTTCCGCGTGGGGATAATGAAAATTCTCAAGCACAAAATTAAGCAAAATGCAAGGTAGCGGGTTTAATTAGAGATGCGCTGTGCACAGATTATACTGTATATCTGACTGATTGGACGAGAGATGATTACCGTTTGTACCGTTTGAAAAGCGCGCAGCAGAAATGTTCAAAGCAAAAGCCAGTAGAGCTAATTTTAGCCGCAGGCTACGATAACATTGTTGCCGCTTCTTTGAAGGGGATTACACTCTACCGGCAGCCGGACTAGTGTTTAGCCTGGTAATTACTTGGTCAATTGTAATATGAAGAGGAAAATAAAGGAGCGAAATTCACAATTGGATTTTCGACTAATTTTGGTAATTCTATTTGACGCAGTAGTAATGCTTACGTTATTCTGTCGGGGTAATGCTGCAAAATGGGTAGCATGGCGATGCATAATTCATTTAATTTATATCTTGAGGAGTTAATAGCATTAAAACAAAGATAAAACGAAATCCTACCAATCAAAGAGTTCCAATATGTAGAGAAGTATATATATAAACGTACATAAGTTACGTCTCTGTGGCACGTAGCCACAGATTTATAGTCTTATAGAGATCGCCGAAGGGTCGCTTGACATTTTTTCGGGTTGTAACTTGCATAATTAATTTTTTCCATTTGTTTAACTTGCAAAAATAGAAATTGCAAAAATACTTTAGATTGTATATATTTGCGAAAGTAAGTAATTCATGTGAAAAAAAAGAAATAATAAAATAAGGGCATTTACTGTATGATAATTTACATTCAATATATGGGTAGAAAAAAAGTTTACCAAAAGTTCTAACATTTTACGAGATAACTTTTTATCTCTATATATTTTAGGCACATGTACATAAAATATTTTTATTTGTATTCTGGTGCACAGATTTTGATCTATTATTCAGTGTTAACCAATCACAAAACTTCAAGAGACATTTTAATAAAATACCAAAATGACATTGTCCACAATACTTATTAAATACTATTTTTAAAAATAGAAACTTATTAAAAGATATAGATATAATAATTTAAAATGTTAATTGTTTTTTGATACTACAATTCTTGTTTCTAGGTACTTTATACTTTACATTTTTATGACGCAAATAACTACATCAATAGAGCCTCTTCAAGAATCTAACTTTGGCTTGTTTCGAGCCGTTTCTTCCCTCACGAAGCCTAACGTCTCACATCCGATGACGACGATTGTGTGGCGAAACCAACCTAACGGAACGTCAGATATGTAACAAAGCCGATGAAACGAGAACTTAAGGGGCTCATCTGACACGATCTAGGCTACGCTAGGAGAACTTCGCTTATATCCTAATTTAGGTACGGTACATTTCTGACTCATAAAAGGGAAATAATGAGGCGTTAATCTAAACGAAAAAAATTAATATGAATGTTTGATTTTACTATACGTAGCGGAATGTAGATAAGAAAGCGTTTGAGATTTTACGTACATAGTACATTATTGAAGTGATGAAGAAAAAATTTGAGAAAATTATAAATTCCTTTTTTATTTGTAAAGCAATATTAAGCGCATTTTATTAAGTCATGATTCTTTGATATCCGCTCTATGGAACACTCTGAAGGTCGGAGATTTCATTATTCTCTATTTATACGGTCGATTTACCTTTCGATATTGCTTGGCGTATTTTCTATTCATTTCTATAGCTTGACTATCGATTCTTATTTGTTAGATATTCATCTTGATACTGATTGATGGCCATTATATATTAGCAAAATCAAAACTGAATAAAGCACAAATAACATATTACGATTATTTATCCGTTTAAAAATGAAAATTAATTGAACCCGACTCGGCGCAGAAAACCACAGTTAAAATAATACCCCCTCCAAAGTATTTTTTCATTTAATTCACTGCAAAAATTGTACACAAGAGCAAAAAGTTGGCCAAAATATAACAGCGTCGCCCAACCCTGTGACCAAGCAAAATTCAATAATATTATCAAAAAGGACTCGAGACAAAGTCAAACTTTTCCCTTTAAAATTCATATCCGTGCAAATACTAAGCAACTTCTCGCGCCGAGTCGCGTTCGCCAATAACGCCGGGGAAACTTTTAAAGCCGCTACGGGCTTTGGAAAGTACGCGCCGCTATCTCGACTTGACTCCGACGTACGAATTACATCGTTACGCTCCGGACGACGAGAAAAAAAGGGCGGCTCTCGTCGAACTCCCGTCGGCGTAATCTATGCATTTGAAGGACTTCCGCTGACCTTATCGCGTGAATTCATCAGCCCGACCTTTCCCCGCCATCCGGGGAGCGCTTTATCGCCGTCATCGGGTTGCAAACGCCGTAGAGTGTGCATTTTTCTCCGGAATCTGTTACCTTCGCCGCGATTTCTTTTTTTTTCTTTTTTCGCGGATGTTAAGGCCTGATTAATCTCCAAAGTTCCTTTTATTTCTCGGGCGAGTTGATTAAAACGTTCTGTAGAGCGTGCGAACTGATGCCTGCCTGCCGTGGCCAGTCTTGTTTCCCTACTTAATTAAAATGCATTCGAGAGCTGTAAATTGTGATTCACATCTCGCGCGCCGACTGCGCCCGATAAATCTTGCCCGTAAACCGATTTATCTTTGCGTGGGCGCATTAACGCTGCCAGCGAATTCGAGCGATTCGGGTAAATCGCTTCCGCGTTCCGTCACGCATTAGTTGCGATTTTTTTTATTTCGCGAGCTGGCTTCTTTCTCGACGATCGGAGTGCACGCGCAGCGCTGGAAGTGACGTACTCGAATGACGGCGCGCGAGATGCAAACGAGGGTAAGAGTCGAGGTGCGGAGCACCGGCGCGAAATTGCATCTGCGCGCGTGGCGTGTGGCCCGCTGCGGGACCTACCGTAGCGAGTCGTGCCTGTCGCGAACTTAAAGGGGCCAGGAAATTGCCTCTGCTCTTACGCTCGGTCGCATCTTGTTTTGAGAGCGCCGTTGCACGAAGTGTAAATGCGCTACGGTGCCGCTTGCTTTGCGATAGATAAAGAAGCTCCGTGTTGGATAAATTTCAATGGGCAAATTTCTTAATAAATAATTCTTTTGTACGCGATAGAAATCTGTTCTAAATAAATAAAAGTATGTATTCAACTTCTATGACAAATTTTGTTGGTCGGATTAAATATGAATTAATTCAAATTCGTTCACAATAATCCTACAATTATTAATTCTTGGAAAGAAACCACATATATATTTCACTCGTATCACTTGATCTTCCATGGAATGTGCTGGAATTATAATATTTACTCCATTCCGAACAATAAACAAGCGAATATGAGATACGCTCGAAATGATTTCCAGCGCGGTCAAATAAATACCTCGCGCTCGGCATTGAAGTATTCCTATCAAAGGAAATTTCGCGGATTGAATTCGACGGAAAATCTCAGTGTGAAGTCCATTCAACGCTCGCTCGAGCGTATCGCGAGCGTTCGCGTAATTAAAAGGCAAGCCGCATTTCTAGCAGCGCTCGCGCGAGGCAAGCTCTCAATAGTTCCAGAGGAGGCTTTTGGATGGCAAAGGCACGTGGGAAGTCCCTCGGGAGAAAGCGTCTGTTCGCGAATCGAGCGAGCGAGTCGATGGCTAGGCGTTGCCGACTCTCTAGATTAAGTTCGTTAACTAGGGGTAACTCTCCGCGGCCTCAAAGGGGCTGCGCGCGCTTAGCCCAATCAAAACTAAAACGTGCGAGAGTTTCTTACGTGGCAATGAATTTCATTTCGGTGAGTCAGATCCAGCTGCTTACTCTTTTTATTCCTCTTTTTTTTCGAGTAACGAGGTTTCTTTGTGTGGCTCGGAATGGTAGAACGGGGTTCACTTTCTTATTATGAAAATAAGATGTTGTCACATGGTCCTCCAGCGATTGTTGCGCGAAAGTAAGGGGGACGCAAATTTATTTTGGTACTTTCTCGGAGATTGGTGTGAAATTTATTCAGCGCTCCAGTTCGCTGGTTTAAATTCTTTTTTTAATAAATAGATTGTATAAAAAAATGAATACATCTCCATGAGTAGAGCGACTCTTGCAGTTCTACGATTAGAAAGACAATTTGAAACAATTAAAATTAAGCTCTCAAAAACTTCGTCAAGTTTTCGTAAACTATTCTCTCTAGAAGGACACGGATTCCATTTGCATTTTAAGAAACGTGGAATAGACGGCGTAAGTTTCGCGACATTTCATTTTCAGCGATGCGCACGTTGAAGTACATTCGGCAATTGCAGCGTAATAGAAATTCAAATCGACTCTTACCCTCGGCTTGCTAAGTGCAGGCGAAAGCTTTCCTCTTGCTCTTTCTCTACTGCAATAAGGTCCAAAGAAGTACGTGAGCAGTTAACCAAAGAAACATCGTGGATTTTTCATTGTCCGCCGTACCCTCGTTAAGAGTGTACAATTGTCGTGTTTGCGTGGCCAAGCCGAGCCCTTGAATTACGCGAAAGTTTTATAATGCCTCTCCGGCTTATTAAGACCTACGAGGCAGTATTTTCCGTGGCAACTTTTTCCCGGACTTCCGCAACTCTCGTTTGGCTAATATCACAGTAGGAACTTAATGCGACATAGTGATATAGTTCCTATATGTGGTTTCTTTTATTAAATATCAATAAACAGAACTCGAAAGATTGGTTTTAATTTTATATATACAATAATGTCCAAATAAGTTAAGCACTAGATCTTATTAATTTGTTAATATTTATTTGTAAATTATATAATATTAATTTTTTATTATATTAACAGACTTAGAACCGCTCAGCCAATTAAGAAAGCACTCAACTGAAGTGCTGTCACAAACGCCCAGCAGCAATTGAATTTTGTGCACGTTTGACAGACAACGCTTGAAATTGCAATTGAACGTGCGAGCAACCTTGCTCTTCACCAGCGCATTTTTTTCTCAAGAGACCAAAGCACGGCAAATCCATCAAGCTGTCCAACGGAGCACATAATCTCGCGCTTGGAAGTCGATATACGAAAGTGGACCGCAACGTCACGAAAAAATTGCGCAGTAAACAAGTAAGTAGCAGTCGCGCCGAGGAAAGAAAAGAAAAGTAATAAGACAGAAGTGACGGAATGGAAGAGTATATAAATAACGAGCGATCGGGCGAAATTGAAGAGGGCGCGGTAGGATCGGAGAAGTTTATAAAAGGCAAGCACGGTATTAGACGTGGCGCGAGGACGGGACGAAAGGTTACGCTTATTAAAGAAATAACTCTTACCAAATGTATCGGATAGACTTCATCTTCAAGGCCGTGGAGTTCTCCTTGCATTTGTAGGCCAAAACCTGCTTGACGCTGCTCACGTCCACGGAGGGGAACCTCGACGTCACGTACGCTGAAACACATCGAAGTGACATTGTCATTGCGCCCGTCGATTCTCGCTCCCGTACGCAGGGACTCGACTTTTTTTCTCACCCCGTCTCGACTATCGAGGGGGGTAATCTCATTGTAACGTTGCGAGCATCGCGTGCGCGTGTGGGTGGCAAAAATTTCCCTCTCCCTGGAGCTCTCACTCTTCATCTCTCGACAGATCGCATGAAATTTTTATCTGCGATCTTTCATACTCATACTCTCATACTCTCGAAAGTTGATATCGCTGATGTTTCTCTCGAGTTTGACTGGTATAAAAGAATTACGCACTCAAGTCTATTGGAAATTGACACTAGTGTTATGAGTTGCGATACGTATTGTGCAACTAAATTTTTAGAGTTGAGTTAATTGTGATTGAGAGACACTTATACCCTATGTCAGTATAATTAAATTTTACTTTGGTTCAGTTTAATTCAAAGTACTGTAATAAAACTAAATTAGCACTTTGCACTAACTTAATGATAACTTCATTAAAGCAAGAGACGCGTTTATGAAGTACTAAAAGTCGCTGCTCATTTTACGACTGCGCTATTGGAGCTTAGCAAGCTTCAAAGCGACGAATTTAATTTTTGCTTTGTCCAATTTAAATAATTAGAATCATTTAAATACTCAAAAACTAAGTGCACGCGCAGGCAATTGCAAAAAGCGTATTAAAAATGTCCACCGGTGAATCTATCATTCACACAAGTGCATTTATCAAATCGCCAATAGAAATCAATAATGCAGGAAGGCAAATTTGTTGAAAACGGCATCGTCCGCGCTCGCCGAAAGCGATCAAATGGCAGGCCATAAAGCGCAAAACTTCATTTAGCAGCCATCGCATCGACATAAATCTGCGCGCATTCTTCGTTCCTACTAGACGCGTGTAAAGCGTAACAAAACACATACGCGCGCGCGTGAAAATGCATTCGCCGCTCACCTTTTTTTTGCCTTCACCAGGGTATAAATCAGACCGATAAGAAAGCTATGTACGAATGCGCGACGCACGAGGGGTGAGCCGGGCAGGATAGGGGGTAATAAAAAATACAATGCCTCCGCCGACCTGCTCCTGGTAAAATGGGAGGGCAAAGAAAGTGAGCACTGTATAAAGGAACCTAAATGTTCGGCTTGATGAGTTTCTCTTACTTTTACAGTCGCCTACGAGCTAGCGGGAGGATAATGCATGATTAAAGCTACATTCAGACGGAGAATGCGTTGTAAGACAGTTCGTTGCATTTAGATTAAGCATTCCTTTTTAAGCCTCTGGGGAATTCCGTTAACGGACGCGCAATAAACTTTGACAATTTTTATTGTTTAACGCTGAGTGGAATTCTTTTAGTGGTTTTTTTTTCGAGGTCGTGATGGCATGAAAAATGTAATATTAGCATTAGGTATAAATATATTTCTTTCAAGGATGAGATCCTGGAATTTTGGTATCAACACAAACTGATTTCCCACAAGATATTAAACACAAAGCTCTTAACGCTGATTTCGCTGAAAATAAAATATTGAACGCATTACAACAGAATTATTAAAAAGAGATTTTAAACAAATATCAAAAGCATTTTTTCAAACAATCCGCAAATCCACGTGCAACAAACTCAAAAAACAAAGCATTTCTAATCGCTGGAACGAACACGTATTGCACGTCCGCGTCGGCATAGTGCAAAATTTTAAATATTTAGCGATTTATCTTTTTTTTTCCCCTCGAAAGATCAGCGCATCGATCAGCCAACAGTGACACCGTAAAAACATACATCAGACTCGCGTGCAGTAGTTTGCGGCGCCGTAATCGCTCACTTCCCCCAGAAATCACGACTTGGATATCACGGCCGTTTCCGATAAAAAGTGCCGCGACTCATCGATCCCCGTGGACGTAATGCAAAATTCAGTCGATCGCGGTTTTTTAAGCTTTCCAATCCGACGATTTTGCTTTTTAACGGCCCTCGGGCGTTGTTGTACTACGTCTCTTTTATGGTGCGAGCAGCCGAACGAGGCAGTAAAATCGGCGAGTTTAGTAGCCCAACGTAAATATACATTAATCCCTACGTGTTTGAGGTTTTGGTGGGGAGCTTGAGATCTTCTCAGATTCGTTTGATTTATACTTAGGGCCAACGTAAATTGAAATTTTTTTTTATTAAATTTAAATCCCGAGGTAATGTAATAGATAGTTTGGAATTGAATCTACGACTCTATATAATATTTATATGGGTGTAAATAAAAAATAGATTAAATCCATCTTTTTATTCTTAAAAAATATATATCTGTAATACTTCTCATTTTTCTGATTTCGTAGAAAACATAAATGCGAACGAGTAAGCAGTAATTAATAAGATGATCGATCGTTTAAATGGTGTTTAAAGACAGTACAGAAGTAAAAAAAAACGCTATGCCACAGACTAATATAAAAAAAATACACTATATCGCAATTTTCAATAAAATAGAACAAACAATTTATTTACACGCGTATTAATTAATTAAACGAGCACAAAACGATTATTTAGTACCCCCAAATATTAAATTTGCCCCTACGAAGTTGAGATCAACATCACTGCCGCATATTATCACTAAAAATATTTTTCATCATATTTCCATAAATCAAGCAACTCCTAATGTGCTTTCAACTTTATAATAAATAAAAAAAAAGGCTAGAATTTATACATTATTTTTTAATTTTTTTGTCCATTTAGAGGAAACAGGACGGAACTAGGGCAGGTGATTTTTCAAACGCCGGAGTAGCATCATCAACGTTTATATTGACTCATCGAACGCGTATCCGGATTTTCATCGGCGAAATTAACTTTTGAGCCGCGTCCGTCAAAAAGTGAAACTTTATTAGCTGTCGACGTTTCAAAATTCGATCTTCCAGCGTGAATGCAAATCACGACGAGTTTCGCGTTCCGACGTCCCGATCCCCTGACCGCAATTAACTTGGACTTCATTCGGTAGCACACATGACTCGGACAAACTTTTGGGTCTTTCCGGGTCGCATTGTTGAATCTGTTTTTAGTGAATATGAAAATGAAAATTTTTATTTCAGAAAATCTCAATGGCTATATAATTAACATTATTTATTTTTCATTGACTACATTCGTCTCTAGAATCTCTTAATAATTAATCGCGCCACTATCTGCAGGGTAAGGAAAGTGCGGATAATGAAATTTATATGCGGCTCATAAAAATTATATGATCCTTTAAATCAAGTTGCATTTTACTGTACATTAATAACAACCACTAATAAATAATAATCATCATTAATACACGAAATGTTTCATAAATTCATTAACTCTGTTTTCATAATCCACGAGCAAGCCTTGAATTCGATCACGCCTCGCGTCACCAACAAATCAACGTACTCTTTTAACGCGGTTCAAAGCTTGGCGCACTGCATTCGAAAATCGAACGTGTCTGTCATTGATAAAAGAGACTGTGAGAGAAGCCGTGCGACAGAGTGACGAATGGCGCGTGCGATTTTGGCTGAATGTACTCTCCATGTAACTACTTACACGCACGAAGCGGGCGCACGCATCACGTTCGTCGCGTGTGACGCAACGAACCGCGCGCATCGTGCAACGCATTCGCCATTTGCGGTGGCGCGATCTAATTGGGCCGCGACGAGGCTTTCGCGCATCTCGCTCCTCCGCGATCTGTATAAACGGGTATAACGCGCCGGTGACCTTTTTCATCGCGCGATGTTTCCCTTTTAAACATGGGGCCTACGTGGATTCAAGAAAAAAAAATACTTCAAAAGTGCGAGAGCTTTAATTCCGGGCGGGTGAGAGAAAAACATAGCGAGTGAGGAAAGCTTGAAAGCTTTCGGAAAGTTGCTTCGTTAATGTTGGATTTGTAAAACAATAATGGAATTGTTCCATTAGGCTAATGCGCACCAGTAGCGCGCGCAAGTCGTCAGCTTTATGATGATGAAACAAAAGATTTTTGTTACAGTGTACTAAAAACTTTGTAAATTAATTGAAATATATTGCGAGATACAACGTTCATTTGCGTCAGCAGTTTGAGGTTTCTTACTTTGTTTATTGGGTTCAGTTTTTTTTTTCTTTAATGGAAGATCTGGCATGAAGCCGACACGTTAAATTATTTTGCTAGTGTTTGTAGTGTAAATCTGAAATTAGTATGATTAAGAAAAGTGGCAGTATATTGATCTTTTTAAGAAAAATGTGTGGTAAATAAAAGCAGCGTAGTCATTTTAACCTTTCAGAAAATAGGGGTCTATTGAAATTTTAAACAAAGAGGATGTTTATTGGACAGTTTTAAGCAGTGACTCGCAAGAAAGTCTTTTTCACGGAGAAAATCTTGTGCTTTTATGGACGTTTCCCTTATTCAGAGCTTACTTTATACTCCGCGGCTCAAGATACCATTCAGCCATTGAAAGGGATTATTTTCTTAGCTTTTAGAAAATTTCTGTACGGTAAATCATGCTAAATTAGAGGCGGTTACTCCTAGAAATTAAAGATAAATTTTTAACCAATGAACTAAATCTTTAAATATACGCGCTTTGATATTTTACACTCTTCAATAAATTCGGTTTTAAAAACGATTTATGCACATGAATTAAAAATCTGAATAATCAATTAGCATTATCATGAATTAATTTCTTTAATCATATGCTTTTAAATAAAAATCGTTTAGGTGTAAATGAAAAAGAAGAAAAATAAAATAGTCCGATACTAAGTTACGAAGAATTAACGCTCTAATGATAATTTACCCAAAAGCAATTCATTTTAGCATGAAAAAATTTTATTTCTTTAGCGCTTTAAAAAAAAAGTTAATCCTCACCGTTAGTTTAATAAGATTTCGCTGCTTGACTCGTAATACCCCCGTTGACCGAACTTTTATTCAACTTATTTCATTAAAAAATTTACGTTATAAGAAAGTAATATAACAAAAACGACTTCAAGAACAAAAAAAAATTAGCTCAAAATTGTTCGTCAAGTTTTTAAACGGGGAAGCTGAGGAAGAAAATGTAAAGCACGGCCTAGAGGAGAGATATAACGAGATAAAAATAGTGTCTTATATGCCCAGGAGAATAGAGACGCGAGCATAACTTACGAGAGAGAGAGAGAGAGAGAGAGAGAGAGAGAGAGAGAGAGAGAGCGTATAAAAGTTACACAGGAGATGTATAATGCAGCGATGCATGTGCACTTTGTTGTCGCACGTGCGCTGCGGTCTATTTTATTATCATACCGTAACAAATTTCCCGCAATTGTGCACTCCCGGGATGATAAATCGCGCCATTTAATGTTGATGGTTTTGTAATATTCTGACAGGCATATGTTTGTATTTATAAATGAGTTTGCAACAGTAGTAGTAACAAAGGCAGTTGAAAATTATTTTACGTGTTATTATGATATTTTGAAATTATTCATTGATTCCATTATTTGACATTAATTATAGGTAACATAATAAACAATTTCAATTCGATGCTTAAATACTATGCAGTAAATCAGTACATCTTCTCGCAGAAATAAGTTGTACTAAAAATTGCAGTTGTCCGTTTAAATTTTCCACAGTCTCTTATTGTTGAGAAAATTGTAATCGTTTCTTCTACAACTGTAGTAAAATTCTAGTGTATTTTTATACGTATTTAATTATTACTAGAAATTCTATGAATTCTCTAGCCATGAAAAGCTCGAATTGCTGCCACCCACTCGAAAAATTCGTACGTATAAGGATATTAAAAGGAAAATTTGTTTCCAGCAGAACGACTGCAGTGCTAGCAAACAGAACGACGCGAAGACTTACATATGATGGCTTGGACTTTGGCCTTGTCGAGGGCGGGTTTGACGGGTCGCTCGGTGGCGGTGCCGGCACGGCTCCAGCGCTGCCCCGTTACGGAGCACGTCGCCAGCTCCGTCGGGCTGAAGAGGATCGCCGCGAGGCCCCTCGTCAGCTTCCGGTAGTCGCTCCATTTAACGGCCCTCAGCTGCTCCTCGCACACCGCTATGCCCTCGCCTAGGTGAACCTGCCGGCACATACAGTACGCTCAGCTTATCCCCGTTCATCCTTACACCGCGGGCGTGCGTTAGCTCGCATCGATGACGCTTAGCAAGCAGCGCGCTTAGTGCTTGTATCGCGCAGGGAGGATCACACATTGACTAGTACTACTTGAATATTTCTCATAAGACTACCGAGGGATAATGCACACTGTAACGGTCTTTTTGTTTCAATAGAGCACTTTTCTGTTTTATCGTTAAAAACGTGAGTTCGTAAATTGAATTACAATCGAGTCCAAATGATCGGTAAATGTTCTTTTTTTACACATAAAATAACATATATCTGCATCGACATATACCAAGAAAAGAGTTTAATATAATGATTTAGTATAAACTAGTCGGAACCGTATAATCAATGTCTCATCGGTGTCCTCTTCCCTTAAAGGAGATGTCTGACTAGGTCTGTCCGTTTTTACTCGTGGTCTATTTCTTTCCCTAATAAAATAGCATCTTCCTAATATAGAAAATTTAAATATCAGTTTTGTAATAATTTTTCTACTACATTATTTTTCAAAAATACAGCTTTTTAATTCAATATTTTTATAAAATAAACTTTGCACATTCCTTACATATACTTGTTAGTATTACATATTCATAAGCAACTTTTAATACCACTGGTAGGTTTGCATTCTAAAACTGTGGTGCATATATTAAATATGTATGCAATGTATTTTCCTTTTACATATATTAAATATTTAGCCATGTCTCACAATAGTTTTCTCGAATTATAAATAATGAAAAATAATTAAAGTGAACTCTACTTCTGCGTATGCGTCGTAGTATTACCTGACTTAATTAAAACTTACAAAAATATATAAAACATTCAGTTTCTACGTCCTACATAACCAGCCCGGTTTTTAAGAAAGTTCTCCAACGATCTCAATTTACAAAACGTTCACTCTTACTGTGAGCCTGAAAAAAATGTCCAATCGCTTCCTCTCTGCCTCCTGACCAAAAAAGAAGGCACTTTAGCTCATTACTCACGCATTCACCGTAGCCTTCCACCTCTTAGCGTAACTAATATCCCGGCCGCTCGGCAATTCATATTTCAACGAGCGGCCTTTTACACGCGCGACAAGGATCGAGCTCGAGCGTAAACATACGAGTGGATTTTCGAACGTGACCAGAATGGCCGCCTCGTTGCGTCCAGCAAATTCGTCGGACGAGACGTCGCGCGAAGGTGGATTTGCGACTATTAACTCCGTCTCCGTGCCCTGCCCACAGCCGAGATTTCGGCATTAGACTTGCAAAGGCGATTTTTTTCGTCTTTTTTCTCCCTACGATTGCAATGCTCATTTTTTCCATCTACCTCTACTTCTATCAGCTTTATTAAATTTTTTACATCTCGTAGTTGGAAAGGATTTTTTGAGTTCACGTTAATCTTTTTGTCACGCTTTAAGCACAAAACGTGTTATTGAATGAATCGATTGGTTTCTTTTGTCTTGTTTAGCAAATACAAAGACGTAATTTGAAAGAGTGTAGAAAAACACGATGTTTATCGGTAAATCCGATAATTGCGCTTTGCACGCTTACCCGTGCGTTTACTTTCCACGAAGGAGTTTAAACTGTCATTCCCCATTAGGGCAGCCCTTGTAAGAACTAATATTATAAAGTATCTCTTGGAATTTCAAATTACTTCGCCACTTTAAGTCCGTGACCTCGCATAAAACTTTCAAATGAGTTAACTGCCGCTGAGGCTTAGCGATGTTATCGGCAATTGACGGGGATAAGTTTAAGCAGCAGATGTTCGATTGATAATTTGCTGTTTCGACAGTCTTCCAACTCCCAAACTTTCAGACCAATTGAAATATTAAATTCCGCCCGATTGTGAGATAATGAGACGTTGCGGGTTTAGCCGTTGAAAATTCGTAATTGAACTGCAAGTGGATAGCGTTGAAACTTTTAAATAATCACATCATTTCTAAATACTTCACAATGTAATTTACAGAATTATGAAAGGATTGTATAATTTATACCCTTTTTGTTTTGTATTCATCTGCGAATGTAAAAAAAAACTGAACACCAATGTGCTCTGTAAGACTCATTCCTCTGTTAATCTTTGTTAACCTTTAGAATCGAGATATCTCTCTTGTCGTAATTAAGTTATCTATGACACCTTTACAACTCGCAAAAAACAGAAAATATGTTATATAACTAGAAACTTCTTGCATCTCCAATGTTAATAGATAACAGAAAGCCATCGATTTGACGACGAAAGGTGGCATCTTGTAACCTCGCAGCTGCACATGTATCATAGCCCGCGCTTTATGGTGCGATTAGAGAGAAAAAGGTAAATGGAGATGAGAGAAGAAAGAGAAGGACCTTTAGATTTGAATCGCGCGAACGTCAACCGAGGGAAGATGAAAAAAGAGAAAGTTGTTTAATGGCAATAGAGTTTCGACTAGGTGGTTCGACGTACTCTCAAAACGAATTCGAATCCGCCGCAACGGGAACTTAAAAAATTAGATATTCCATTCGACTATTCTCCAAAGCCGGTATTTACATAGACGAACGTGACGTCGCGTAGCTTGTCCCTTTAAGCTTCGGGAGAATAGGAAAAAAATTCCAAGAGGATTTTCTCTTTTCACCTTTAACAGTGTAGCATCATTTGCTGGTCCTAAAAAAAGCATTTAGATACATATTTTTTCGAGGAAAATCCCCCTTATTATCGAGGTGGCATGCAAAGTACTTCCGCCATTGTTAATACAACCATAGAAAACGGAAATCACTCAGTTTTTTATTGGCGTATATCGTTTTTTTCGTGCTCGAAAAATGAAGTTACTCCGGCACATTTTATACAATATGAAATACATAACTTGCAAAATAAAAATACAAAGCTCTCTCTAAGAGAAAGCAAAATAATAGAGAAAGAACTGTGGAGGACCCTTGGGAGGGTAAACACCGAGGCCGTTCTCTTTATGGCACTGGCTCAGTTCATATATACGCAGATTTGACTCTCGGGGAATTCGTTGATTACTCGCCGCGTCTCAATGATGTCATCGACCGGAGCCTAAGTATATCCGTAGGTAATAATGTATCTTCTATATGAGCCAATCAGCAAGCTCTCCTAGATGGAAACTCCTCTAATCTCCTTAAAAATGCAAGATAGCGCACACACCACAGACATGCGAAACAAGATATCCGGTGAGAAAATTGCTAGAATACGTCCGTCTAAATTAACCATGATAATGTTGCCTAAGAGCCATTATCAAAAATAATTTGATAAAATTTTCTATCTCTTTCAGGACCTTTGAAGGAATCACGCTCGTTTGCGATGAAAGGAGGGGAGAAGAACAAAGCAAAACTGCTCTCGTTACGCTCAATCAAGATTCCACTTGGTAAACAATTTCGCGTCGAATTGAAAGGAGGAAAAGAGGCGAGGAACCAGGCCGTAAATAGGGCGAAACATCCCCGAGCAAAAGGAGACATGAAAGAAAATCCATTCCCAAGGAGCGTCTAATAATATTTCCTTCAGCGAGGGGCGCTCACGAGCAAGAGAAAACACTTACCTCGCGTCCGAAGTCTCCCCAGGATTAATTCGAAAAACGAGCGCGGGCATTCTTTCCTCATTATTTTTATCCCGGCGCCTTACGTCGGCTATTGAAATGAAGCGCAGGAGGCGAACCACATCACCCGAGAATGCGAGAAAGAGAAAGGCGAGGAGACCGATAGGTAAACAACGTAATTTCATGAAAAACATCAAATTTTATGACTTACAGCTGGATGCTGTATCTCGATTTCAGTTTTTTAAGGCGAGGTGCCCCTGGCTTTTTTGCGCGCGCACAGGACCTGAACAAATGCGGGTTTGGGGAGAGAAGTTCAGTCCAATGAAGGTGCGGCTATTAGGCAGGTCGGCTGCGTTAGATATAATTATTCTTTCGCCACGAGCCATGCGCAAAAAATGCCAGGGATCCACTGGCGGTTTTTCAGCGACGTCGCTCTCTTTCGACTCGCAAATTACTTTGTGAAAGTCGGCGGGAAGCTTTTAGGTTCTTGACGCCGTGAAATACTTTAGCTTCAAAGTTTCGAGAAATTACAAATGTATATTTTACTGCCGTTTTAAGGATTGGTTTAAAAGGGGCCACCGTGACTTTAATCTATGCTACTTATTAAACAAAAGTTTTTAAAAAAATTTACTTGTGCACATTTTAAAGATTATTAGATGGATTTCATTAGAATCCATTTTTGTTTTTAAATAAAAATTTAACCGAATTAATTTAGTATTCGTTTCTAAATTTATAAATTATCTTTAAATAAATTCTAAAAAAGACAAAGTTTCATTTTATGGCAAATTTTAGAAAAGAAATTAATTAATCTCATTTATTGTGAACTGTTCATTCAGTTTTAGTCCTTCAACTGTTCCTTCAAGTGCACATGCACGGTCGCTCTAGAAACTTTGAAAATTCAGCCCACTAAAAAGGGGGTGAAACGATCGCAAGTAGTTCGACGTGGAAAAATGGAAAGCGATGACTATATAACGAAATAAATGAAGCCGGAGGCAGTGTGCTGGCATCGGTGTATAAAGGAGCCGCTTAGGTTGTTCGGAGGTCGATACTGCGGCCGCCCGCTGACGGGGCAAGAAGGCAGACACCGGCCAAACTTTCCTCGTTTGCGTGATAACAGACCCAAAAGGACGAGGAGACGCGGATAGGCTAATCGACCATTAGGGCCGAGGCTGCGTGTGGTAATTAATGACGGCGAGGCCCCGCGCTATCGTCGGAGTAATTGAATCGCCGGCCGGAAGTACGATTTGCGCGTACACGCGCCAGCCGTCATAGATAGTGGCCGCGAATGGACATAATGGTTTTACGGTGAGAAGGGATTTATTGCGGAGTAAACGTCTAGCTTTTTGGCGACTAGAAAATAGCACAAGGGCAAGAGAGCTAGAAGCCTAGAAGACTGAATTGTCTGAAATTCTTTTTTTAGATTTCGAGATACTGTTCTGATTTTTCACAGCGAATATATATATAAGTACAATTTTTCACTTTAACTTATGTCTGCTGGTACGGTTCATTGAGCGTATTCTATTGCAACGTTGAAGTTGCAGCTCCACTGTTTTCCCGAGTTTAAACGATCAAAATTTCGAAGCAGATCCGACTTGCCAAAATCAAAGTTTTCGAATAAGCAAAACTAAGAATCGGCAAACTTTAAATTAACACAATTTCCGAACAATTCTATTTTCGACTGTTTCCGCCATAAAGTTTCACTGTCCGAATTTTCGAAATTCACTTGTCCCTCCCTCCCTGTGCAAAGAAAGTTAAATGTGACCGCAATCAGTTAGTGATGAGGCATGTAAAATAACCAAAAAAACATGTTCTATATACCCCAGTCGTACGTACCTATAATAATATAGCGAAGATTCATTGCATGCCTAGAATGCAGCGCACGGCGCAATGCCGTACTTAAGTGGATAAGAGGATGAGAGCTCGCATGGCTCCTAATTGATGTCGGACTAACTAACTGGAAAGCGAGAGCAGGCATGCCCGTGTTGCCGAGATTGCGAAAGAGGAACGGGTTCCCGGCGGGCCCGGTCGTCGAAACTCAGAGCGGAATTGGCGCGAGCATTCCTTCGCGAATAGTTCGCGCGCCGTCTGGTTCTTACGACCGACGCTCGGTCGGGGACAAACGAGAATCCTGCCGATCTTTCCTCATGAGGAAACCGCACTTTTCCGCGGAACTGAGTCGCTCTCTGTGAGTGATCGGAATGCGCGAAAAGATCTCACTGTGCTCCATGATTATTTATAACTATACAAATATTTTTGTCTTTGTGTTATTTTTTTTTTTTGTAATAGGGCAAATAAAATATTAGTTAGTTCTGCATTTCATTATGCGAAATTTAATAATAGATATTAATTTGTAGTATTTTCGGTAGGTTTAACCGTTTAGACTTTGAATTTGAGCCATTCGAAATTGGCTGTTCATATAATTCTGTTACTACCTATAACTTGTAAATGTGGATGGGTACGACTAGCCTGCATCGTTTTGTAATGCTAACAAGGTATGCAATGGACCCGCGTGCAACTTATAGTTCGTAATATTCCTGGAACTAAACTTCTGATATAATACATCAAACGTGCGCTTGGTGATTCAATATTTTGATTAGTCTCACGAATTGGACTAGTTAAATGAGAAGACTTTATGGCAACATCAATACACGCTTTGTTAATTGACTTGAAATAGTTATGTGCTTTTGCTCATATTTTACTACGAAATATCGTTCAATTACATTGATATTTCCATTTTCAATAGTACAATAAAGCACTTCCCGACTTCGTGATTTATGAAATTATTAATTTTCTCTATAAATCAATGAGAATGACCCGAAAATATGCAATCACAAATAAATAAAACGCATTGTTCCTTACCATCTAAATCACCTTTATTCTCGCGAATTATTTTCTTGCAGTTTCCATTATAATTTATATTGAAAATTAATAAATTCATTCACAAAATTTATATGTGAAGTAAACTTAATTTAAGAAACTTTTTGTCATTTTATTATATAAAAACACCTAGATTCGCTATGATCATTCACGTAATCGTTTGTTTCAAACGCTTATTAAAAATTTATTTCTAATTAAGAATTAATTTTTGAATCGATATAACTTGAAGATAACTTTTCAGTCATCTATGGAGCAACGCATCTTGCCCGAGGCATCGCAATGGGCACGATCATACTCACCACGCCGTCCTGCGAGATGGTATCTTCAAATCCACGAAAGGCCGGCATTGCGGGCGGCGTCGTCCTCATGTCAAGGGGTAGCCAGTCGCCCCTCGAGGGCGAGTTCCCATGAGTCGCCGCGAAGAACTGCCTGCCACCACGGATGCCGAGTCGCGGCCTGCCGCGTCGCACTCGCCGGGAATGCCCTGCAACAAAAAATAGTAATTCTTTTACTGTTGGATTCTTCATACAAGGTTTTCTGTTTGAATTCACTTAATTAAGAATGTTTATTTTTTCAGGTTTTATTTAACTATTTATTAATCTTTTTTCTTCTTCCGTCGCTTTAGCAGGCGAAAAGTTCGGTGTGAGAGTGAGCAGTTGAAATTTTAGTTGTTAGGCACTTTCAGCATGAATTTTGTAAGATGCAACATACATTTCACCTGCTGCGCTCGGGCGCTCAAATATTTCTTAGCACTTTGAAGTTAAGTTTCGGTAACATGGGCACGTCGTGAAGCTTAGGTGCGTGATATGCCCCCCGAAGTTCCTTCAAACACAAAGCCACTTTATTGGATTCTATGCCAGGAAACGAACGTGTTACCTTGATTCTGTGAAATAGTTATCCGACTTAATCATTCATTTCTTTGAAAAGTAGAAAACCATCATAATAGGAATTATTTTTTCTACGTGCTTCACACAGAAATTGGATTTTTTTTCTAAGAAAATATTTAGTTTTTAAATGGAAATTATTTTTCACTAATGTAAACGAAATGAATTAAAAATCCTTTAATACTTCCAAAGAAAAGGATTACTACTCGGACAGAAATTTTTTCAGATAAAAAAGCTTTGACTGATCTTTCTTGCTGGGCTGACCATATAAGAACTATACTACTTCTCGATATGAATTTTGCATTACCCTTCAAAGGATCCAAATTGCTCACGATTATATTTACTTAATTAAATTGAGAAATGCATTTTAAATTTATAAATGAAAAAAATTAGAATATTTCTACTTAAATAATTTAATTAAATAAAAAATATATCGCCACTCCAATTTTTTTTTAAATAAAATTATTTTTAAAACTTGTTCACGTTCAAAATCGAAAACAATCGAAAGACGTTTGTTGAAAAGATTGAAATTCGATCATAATAAAGATTAATAGTCCGCAATAATGGCAGATAATGAGATAAGAATCTTGGAAAAAGAAAGAGTGGAAAAGAGAGAATAATACGCATATAGTACTATATAGAGAGTCCATTACCTCCTCCTTCATTTCCAGCTCTTTTTATTCTCGGAGCAGCAGTCGCGACGGTTCAAATTATCGGCTCCTTCCCACCACCGGCACCCCCTCCCGTAAATCGCCAAGTTTTCAATTTTACCCCGGCCGCTCGTTTCGTTTGCTCAGCGTCCGTGCGCTAGGCGCGAACTTTTAATTAAAAAGCCCGAGGAGAGCGAAGATTTTCATTCGGCCCGTCATTCCAATCGTGCTTATAAAAAGACGCTCCTCCACTGAAAGAAACTTACGAACCGATACACTTTTCAAATCTAGCGAGAAACCGTGGATCTTATTCTTTTTCTTTTTCTTTTTGTGCAAATGCATTGCAAATGCCGACGCTTCCATTTTCTTAATAAATGTTTCAAGTGCACAGTAGCAATTTCGACGCTTCTCGTACTCCCGTTTTCAAATACTCAAAAGTAAGCTCAAATCTACGTGCCGAGCCTTGCGCGGAGCAAAAAGAAAAAGTCGTCAGTGCGTGCGCCAAGAAATACCATCTCCGCGCGCCGAAAGCACTTACGGCATCTCTTATTCAGTGGCGAGAAAGCAATGTCGTTATTTCTCATCAGTATAGCCTCGCGCGCATGTGAAGGAACTCGGCTCATTCGGCGCGCGGCTCCATTACCCGCGACCAATCTTAAAAACACCAGCTTCTCTCGCGAAACTTTCGCGATCCTCCGTCGAGGCCCCCCACTCCCTTTCTTGCGGCGTCGGAGACGGAGAGTCGAGCCAGCCTGTCATTACTGGGGCGAGGCGGCCCGGGAGGAGGGTCAAAGGGGGAACCGTGTCGGGTTGGCTTATTTATCGGCTCGAATTACAGAACTGCGATCGGGCGGCGTCCCTCGATTGCTCGTTATTGTGCATCCGCCTCTGGAGTAGGTGGATTGGGCTTTGATCGATGACTGCGAACGGCGCTCAATTGAGACGCGATCTTAAAGCTAGCGTGATGTTCGGTATGATTTCACGGGAGTTGAAGTAGTCACTTCGATGGTAAGATCGTCTTTGAGATAGTAGCTACGCGTTATGGAGAAATCTTGAAATTAGTTGGGGCAAGTAGTCAAGCGCCTTGTATGATCAGACGCGCGTTACATATGTTGATTAAGGGAGACATAATTGGAGATGAATAGTAAAGATCCATTTTGTGATTAATTGGGTTACAGGAATTAATAGAGAATGCAATGTTGATATTGCTAAAAGACGAAGTTTAATAGGAATATAGTCGCTCTTACATGGGTAAACAGTTGGATAAACAGAGGAAGGCATGATGTAAAAGGTTTCAAGAAACAAAAGAGGACTGGATAAGGTTTCGGATACTATTTCAAAATATATAAAGGCATTTGATATTCGAATCATTTTTGTCTCTTTTAGAGGGGTGAATCGATACAATTTAATTGCTTGTAGAGAATACAATCTAATTTTGTTTCGAATTTAATTTGTTTTCTTTTAGAAAAAAAT
The DNA here is from genome assembly GCA_035586675.1 of Eurytoma californica. Taxonomy (NCBI): domain Eukaryota; kingdom Metazoa; phylum Arthropoda; class Insecta; order Hymenoptera; family Eurytomidae; genus Eurytoma; species Eurytoma californica. The sequence continues at coordinate 7,824,079 of JAXIUT010000009.1, read as the reverse complement.
TTGCTTTATTAAATGCTTGGTCTTGGAGCTTTTCATTATAAATATTTTCATTTTGACATTTTATTGCA
>JAXIUT010000009.1:7793822-7820061 GCA_035586675.1 Eurytoma californica | reverse complement strand
TCGCTTCGCTCGGGCGATAAACCTCACACGAGCCGAAAATCACTTATGATGCACTAGTATCGAAAATAACTATTATCCTAACTTATACCAATTTCAAAAATTTAGCTTTGGTAACAACTACAAGTTAAACGGATTCATAAATTTTGTTGAGGTTTGGCTTAAATTGTTGGGAATTAATGTCATTTGTGCCTGAAGAGTTGTATCAGTTGAAATTACTTGAGTAAGTATTTCAAATATTTAAAAAAACCGTATAAGTTTATGAAATGAAAGAAATTAAAGTAGTTTTTATACATTTTGATATATTTATTCAAATAATTTCAACTGATACAACTCTTCAGGCACAAATGACATTAATTCCCAACAATTTAAGCCAAACCTCAACAAAATTGATGAATCCGTTGGACCTGGAGTTGTCACCAAAGCCAACATTTTAAAATTGGTATAAGTTAGGATAAAATAGATTTCGAGACTTCTGTATAGGCTAAATTTTTCAGAAATTTAATATAAAAAAATTAAATGGTTTCCACGCCACTGGCTCCTACGTCCAGCTTTAGCGCTTTTACCCCACTCCCCTTTATTTACATTTATTATTTACATTCCATAAATCCCCATCTTCCTATTCCCTCCACTCCGCATTTACCCAGGGTTATGCCTGTGGAGCGGGCAAAACCTGTGGCCAAACCCCGAAGGGATAAATGCCGATTAGGAAAACCCGCCCCGGAGTGGTCGATGCATTGAAACTGCTCAAATTTGATGTCCAGGTCACATTTCGTAGGCTTGGGAACCAAATTTGTCAGTCTCGCATCTCCCGCTCATTTTGTTGAGTGTGGAACATCACCTAAGAGATCAGGAAAGTGGCAACACCCGACGCTGTCACCCATCCGGATACGCACCGCGCCCAGAGCTGCTTAACTTCCTTGACCACCCGAGATGCCAGAAATTTAATATATTTTTATTATATATTATAAAAAAATTGTTTTTTATTGTAATTTTTTTTGGAGTCAGTTATTCTGTAACAAAAATTTAAGATATAAACCCCCCTTAAGTAACTGAAGTTTTCAGGGCTTGTGCAATAAGTAAGTAATCATTAATTAAAATCGTAGTTAAATTAATGTCCAAAACGACATCTGAAAAACTGGATCAAACTAATTTTATCTAGAGAGAGAGACTGTACCATTATTACTACGTCTTGATAAGTTATCTTACTATGATCACGCAATAGCAGCCATCTGTCGATAGAGCAGGTCACGAAATTTATGTCCCCGTTTACGTCTACGTAAAAATATACACGAGTACGACTGCGATGCAACATGTACGCGCAGTCGAAAAACCATCTCTTGTTAAGTTACTATTGTTATTGTTAATATATAATTAACAAAAATTTGAATTAATTTGTTTACAAATTTGTTGATGCGTTGCTGTTTTAAGTGTTTAAGTTTAATATGTGCCTTCTTAACAAAATAGTCTAGTTGCATGTCCTGTGATAGGTTAGCTCTGTGATAAGCTGTTTATTGATAAATATTTATATTTAAATATTTATCTGATCATGAAAAATAAGCCTGGTACGTATGGCGCCAAACACCATAAATCCAGAGATTGTAAGTTTGTTTACAGTATTTACCATACCGAAATGAAATAAAAATTCCGATAGCAGAATGTTTTCAAAATTTTCAGTCTGTCATTATTCCAATACACAACGGGGAAAAATGGATCGACACGTGTTTCGAATCCATCGTGAGACAAACTGTTGTACCTTCTATGCGCCTAGAAATAGCAGTATGTGATGATGCGAGTACAGATGGAACGTCAGCAATCCTAGAAATGTGGAAAGAAAAATTAAACCATTTATCGATCTTATTGAAAATTTATAAAAATGATTCCGAACGTCCAAAAGGAGGTAATTACATTCTCGAATTTTTTTAAATATATTTTTATTTATATTTATAATGTCTTTTAAAGGAACTTTAATTATAAAAAATATATATTTAATTATAAAAATATATAGTATTTTTTATAATTGCTTTTAGTTGGGTATGCAAAGAACAGGGCTGTGGAGATTTCTACGGGAGAATATTTATGTTTTCAAGATATAGTAAGACAAATTTCAGAATTAACTAAAATAAAATATAAAAAAAGAAAAATTAACTCTTTAATTAACAATAAAATATAATTACAGGATGATGTTATGCTTCCACGGCGAATAGAAGTGCAATATAAACTAGCAACAGAAAATCAAAGTGCAGTCAGTATCAAATAAAAAGATAAATGATATTAAACTTTCAACATTCAAAGGCACGACCGTTCGAACTCCTATACATAACTTCACAAAAATTGGAATTCGAAAAGCAATTTCATATAACTTTAAAATTTCATTCTTTGCTCCTTTTTATATTATGAAAAATTTACTTTTACTATTATTTTATTAGAAAAATCAAAGTATACCTTCAGGCATAAAATTCATCATTTTATGAAAATTCATTTTAAAAGATCGTGCCTAGAAATCGAGTCTAGAGATCTTTAAAATTCATTATTTGTAATAAAAAATCTATTATTTTAGATTATTGGTGGTAGATTCAGGAGAAAACCAGAAAATTCAACCGAACGATTTGTGCGTTGGGCAAACAGTTTGAATAAAGATCAGTTGCAAAATCAAATTTATACTTCGCATGGTCCGACAATAATAATGCCTACCTGGTTTTGTCACAGAAACGTTTTTAATAAGTACGTCGTCAATTTAGTAATTCATTTGCACTTGCTAATCTGATAATTAAAAAGATAAAGCATGTTTTATTTCAATTTTAGTGTGGAAGGTGGATTCTCGGAAAAGGGTCGCGGAACACCCGAAGATTTAATTTTTTTTTATTCCCACCTAGACAATAATGGAAGGGTTTTGAGAGCAGACACAGTTATTTTGGAGTACCTGTACCATTCTGGGGCCACAACCTTTTCTATTCAACAGTAAAGACATGTTATACATTATTTTCGCGTTACATTATGAAGCATATTTATGTACTTCGTATTTCTCTTCACATTGCAGGAAAACAATATTTGAAATCAGAGTTGCTCGTTTAGAGGAAAAAGTTTTATCTAAATGGCCAACATTTACGATATGGAATGCAGGAAAACAAGGTCGTCAGTTATTTCGCAGCTTAAGTTATCATTTTCAAGTAAGTATACAGATGCATTATTTCATATTTCATGCATATTATTTATTAATATAAATTATAAAAGTACCTTTTTACATTTTACACTTTTTTTAGAATAAAGTTATAGCTCTATGCGATGTAGATGAGAAGAAAATAGGATGCAAATATACACCATACGACGCATCAAAGAGAAAGGCGAAAGATCCAATCCCAATTTTACATTTCTCTGATGCGCGACCTCCGTTTATAATTTGTGTAAAACTAGTAAGTCTTACATAGTCAAATATTTATAAAAAATAAAAAATACTAACATTTTTTTCATTTACAGGACATGACAAATGGTGTTTTTGAAAATAATCTAAAGTCATTGAATTTAAAAGAAGGCTTGGATTATGTACTTTTTAACTAATGTTTTTAAATATCTGTTACTCAAGTGAAATAAATTATATAAATAGATTTATAACACTTTAAAAGTTTATGCAAAATTTGCACTTTAGTTGTTTTATATGTAGAACCAATGCAAATAAACTATTAATGTACAAAACGCTATACAAGTATTTTTTAGAATCACAAAAAATTATTCCTATATCTTTAGTCATGTAAGTTTAACTTATTCACGTTTAACAATAAAACTATCAAAAATATTTTAAATAAATACTTGGACAAAGTAAACAAGAATCAAAAAATAAGATAAATAAAAGTAATGGTGTTTAGACTGGCTTAACTGATGAAAGTTCTAGAAGTTTTGATTCATCCAGTGTAATAATGTCATCGACGCCATTGTCACCGTCCTCCTTAGGAAGTGCAAACTTTCCATCTGGTTCTTGAAGTTGTTCTTTTCCATCTGTAAAATTTACAGTACATTCATGATGAGAAAATGTGATTTTAATTTTTACTTTCAATTAATGAATCTACTTACGCAATATTTGTAATTTATACTGTGATGTTTCTTTATCATGATTTAACACCTTAGCCAATATTACACTGGATACCTGCGGTGTGTAATCCTCTCCAATTTTAAATACCTAACAAAATTTTAATTTTTAAAAAAAGTAATAAAGAAGGAAATTTTTGTCTATAAAAATAGAAAACAAATTTTACCTTAAATGATACAGTATCATTATTTGTAGTACTTTCTTTAATCTGACTGGTTTCTTTAACAGAGTTTACTTTCGATTTGATGCTTTCATTTGCTGACTTATTTGTAGGTAATTTCTTATTAGTATCATTTACAGTTGAAACTTCACTTGTATCCATATCCACTCCTGTTTCATTTATACTCTCTGGTATAAATTCTCTCTTTACTCTTTTATGCGAAAAGGTAAGCGGTGTAGAGCTTTGCCTCAGACTTAGAAGAGCAGCGAGATCCTTATGTATAATTGGTTTATTATTAACATCATTATTCTGTTTTACTTGGTAAGAATTATTGCGATTGAATACATTGTTATCTGAAGTTTGCTCTTCATTGTCAATTCCTTCAAAGCGAATATGTTTTCCAGATGAAATTAAAACAGAATCAACAATTTTTGGTTTCTTACTGGTTAACTCTATACCAGATGTGTCTGTCTCTGCTATTTCAGTTGGTTTCTTTTGCTTCTTTTTGCGTACCCTCTTCCTTTTAGTTGACGCAGTGCTGTTCTCAATAATGCTGTAGCCATCACTAAGATCTTCATTAATTTGTGGGTCCTCTGTATTATCTGTATTATTTACTACTGTTTCATGTAGCGCTGTTCTATAAAAACTATCGGTTATCGATACTGCATCTGTAAATGAAATGCTTATTAAATAACTAATTACTTTACAGAGCAATATAGGATATTTATGTTTAAGTACCTGAATTATCTAAACTTTCTGTAATAACGGAAGATCTTTCTGAAGCAAGATTATTTTTCTTGCTCATTTTTGCAGGTTCTACAAAGCCATTTTGAGCTTCGCAAACTTCCACTTGATTTGCTGTTTGAAATTGATTAACCTCACCAGATCGAGGAACAATTCTGAAAATTCAAAAATTAAATTGCAACAAAGCAAAAAATTGATATCTTTTACGTATGAATTATTTAAAATTACTTTTGAAAAATGAGTACTTTTTCATTTAAAAAATTCACATTCTATAAAAGCAGGTATCAATTTTATTGTTAATAAATAATACTTACAATACTGTATCGTTATTTTCTAAAACGCGTACATCCTCTTCAAAGGGTAAAAAGTAAAATGTTTCTTCGAATTTTGATAACAAGTGAAACGGCATTTTAATGTCGAAGAGCTTTCGTATGTGATCGATCAAATTGTTAACGTAAAATATTTTCGTATGATCTACGTAAATCCAACTAAATTTACGTTCGTCCTGATAGATCTTTGAAAGATCAGTTTTTATTCTAAAATCCTGCCTCATTTTGTCTTTCTCCAACCCCCGTTGTGCAGAAAAACTTTAAATAATAGAATTGGACGATTGCCGGCTTTTTCCAGAAACTCTTTCGACTTCTAACCTAATTCTGGCTTCACATCCTCGATTACCGGCTTTTATTTGCCGCGCGAGCCAGCTCGAGTTTTCTTGTTTTGAAAATGCTACGAGCGCCAGTCGGTAATGTCGGTATGAATGCAATTTTCACGTGTTTTTCAGCTTTGACCTATAGATGGAGGTAGTCGATCAAATAGTGGCGCGTATTTTTAATGTCTGCACATCGTGTTCATCGTACATATGTACGTAATTGTATTGAAGAGCAATTAATTTTTAGTCGCCAAATTTATATTTATTGAAGCTTATTATGAATATCTTTACTTCAATCTTTAAATTAATTATCATTGCATTACTATAAGTAAAAAGAGGTGGTCAGTTTTACTGAAATATTTTCATTTCATACCAAGTAATATTAAAATAATTCGGAGATAAATTTTATTAAATAATCTTTAAAAATGTTGTAAAGTAATTAAAAATTAAATCAATAAACGATTTCCGTTAAGTTTAGCTTTACATTTTGAAAATAATTATGTTTACTAACGAACAAAAATGGCTTTACAGATTATAAATAAATTTTTCAAAAAATGAATTAATGAGGATATAAATGGACATTTATTGAAATCATTTTAATTTAATTTTTAAAGATACAATATTTAGCTTATTAATAATTTATGATTAATCATATCCATCGTTCTGGACTTATTTTACATAAAATTTTCCCTGTCCGATGTCGAATTATCTATAGGTATTTATAGGAGTTTTAAATTTTCAAGATGTTGGTTAACAAGCTTAAATAAAAAGAAAGCTTTAACAAACACATACAAATTGTGTTTTGAGTACCTAGGACTTTAAATTTTTCTATTTTTAGAACTTACGATTACTATAAATTCAGCATGTTAACCAATATAAAATACTTATGGTATCGTTGTGATCTATACACTGTAATGAGAGCAGCATCCTCTATTAAAAAAAACGAAAAAGAAAGTAGAGTAATACAATTCTATTGCAACATTTATTCCAAAAAAGCACTGCAAGTTATTTGCGGTAGCTCATTTTTCAGAACTTGCATTCCCTCTTTTTTTAGAGATATAAGCATTTTTTAACATTCTCACTGAAAAAATTGCACAAATACTTAATCAAAATGTATAATGAAATTGTTTTATTCCATAGAATGATAAAAATAAAAATGAAGTATTTCACACTTAAAAAAATATACAAAATAAAAAGCTCAAATATCTTTAAAGTAGTAATTCTTTAAATCGTCAAACTGTCAAATATTTGATACGTCCGTTCATCTTTCCGCATTTACCAAATGCATTTCTCAGACGCCTTGCATTTCCGCGAAAGTGCACGCCGCACGCGTCACTCCGGCACACTCCAATTCAAATTCGCCTTTTTAGAAAATGCGAGTTAGCGGGCGTTAAAATCCGGACTTGGAATGACGCGAGGCACGGCGAGAATAAGGAAGAATAAGCCCGACGGAGCGCGCGAGTTAAAGCTCCGCGCTTCCGATAATGTTTTCCTCGCGGAGCGGATAAAGAATACCCCAGAGCCGCGAGTGTGCACGCAAACGTGCGCGCGAATGGAAAAATTCTCAGCAGCAGCATGTCTCCTGACAGCCCCGCAGCGCGCTCGCGTGCAGGCAGCGAGATCAGCGCGGCATAATCGCACCATCGAATCGGTAAAAAAGTATATATACACCCGTGCATGCGGGCCGCGTACGTGTGTACGTACAATAACGAAAGTGGGCCATTCGGCGCGGAATTTCGCCGGGAAAGGGGCGGGCGAGGGGGAGGAGGCTTGGGGGAGTGAGTGTATATATATATAAGTAGGCGCGCGTGGCCCAGGCACGGCGTGACATCGGTTTGGTGAGGCGGAGAAGTAAATGGCCAGAGAGAGGAGCTGTCTGCTTGGCTGCGTGCCACCGCGGCAAATACTGCGAGATGTTCGAGTCGCGGACAGAGATTTACGGTGGCGCGAGGGCGAGTGCCGTGCAGGAAACGAACGCGAAACTGCACCCCGCGTACGCCCCGCGGAGACGCGCGGAGTCTACCCACCTACACGCACGCCGGGAGCAAGAGCCGGAAAAATCATTGGGTTCGAGGCGCGGTTACAGCGGCTCGGGGTGGTGATTCATTTTTTTCCTTTTTACTTTTTTATTAATTATTAATTAAGCGACACTCGGCTCGGATATAGAGACGTCTCGAGTGGATGATTCATTGCCCGATATCGGAAAGCCGACTCCTGGGCTTTAGGAGGGGCTGCTTTATAATTAGAATGATTGAAGAGTTCTTTACTGCTTTAACGGGGCTGCGATTTCGAGGAGCGACTTTACCTGGGAGGCCATTAATTAGCGCCGTTGAAATATTACCCGGAACACTTTTTATCTCGTTCCCGATTGTTATTCCATACGATATGCTGGTTTAAAGAGAGTTTGTATAACTCACTGATTTTGTATCATGTTGCTATAAAATATACTTTTTCACTCTAATTTCCAGTTTGCTATATCAGCAGAATGTAATTCTTTGATTATGGAAACATTAAATTAGCAGTGTACACGTTTCTAATTCATAATTATTTATTTAAGTGAAAACTAATCAATCCAACTTGGGCAGACTTTGGCATCTAAACATAATTGCTTTCATCATCATCCCAAAAATTTTCTATGAGAAAGCCAATAAATTTTAATAATTAAAAGCTTAATACGATAACTGCAGTGCTTATTTATTTTTTAACTATTGCTGCTGTTATGATAATTTCACTTTTGCACTATTGATCTTAGCAAGAACCTTCACTCTTTAGAGCAGCAATATTGTTTTCTCGTGATACACCCGGTGCTAACTTTTCCCAAGAAACATTAAGGCAACTTTGGCTTGCGCTAACTATCTGTCACAATTTCAAGGCGAGCGTCTTCTCGGGGCCGAACTTCTCCATTCGCTCCTGGGTTCGTCAGTCGGCAAGTCCGATCTCCCCCCACGTCGGAACTTCATAAAAATGTTAAAAGTCCCTTGGAAATGTCAAAAACGTCAATCCCCAGGGCGGGCACGGATTTTTCCGTGCGCCCGCGCGCATTGAAACTTGGACGCGAAACAAAGTAAAATCAAAGGGCTTACCGGCGGCGAATCCCCGTCGCGCCTTATATACCTGTGGGCCGCGTCGAAGTTACCGCCACTCGCGGGGATGTAAGCGACAGCGGATATTGAAAAAGTTGCCGCGGCCGCCCGCGGGACGAAAGTCGACGCGATCGATGTTAATGCGCCCCACTCAAAACTATAAAGCTTCGGCGTGGCCTGGAGGCGCCGAGACTTTTTAACGATTCAGACTCGCGTATTTTCCCTTATACTACGCCCATGAATAATGGACTCGTTACGTATTTATGTGCGATAACGCGTTGCAAGCCTGGAAGCTGCACTTGCCGACGGGAGAGCCGGCGAAAGGGAATGAGAGAAAAATCCAATTCTTCGCCTAGAGGCGTTGAATAGGTAATTGTTTCACATTTTTTTCGTTTATTTTCCTGCATTTCACTTATCGATTTGCATTTATTGATGTTTTATATAAGACATTGAGGTTCATTAGTTGTTCTTTTATTTGTCGTTCCATTTTGATTTTTTTCAAACTCAGTAAATAAAAGAAGAATTCAAAAATGTTATTTTCACCCCAAAATTAAACTTACAACAAAAAAGAAAATAAAATTTCTTGTAATTCTTTGTTGACATAGTACTAATTGAATATACGAGAACCAATTTAGTTTGACATGCAGAAAATCCAACAATTTTTATACCATTTGATATTGATTTTATTCTAATTAAGCGATAAGTAAATGAATCGAGGATTGAATAAATTGTGAAAAAATGGCAATGCTCGATGTAAGGTACGAAAACCGCGTATTTTCTTTTAATTGAGTAAAATTGATTTTTCAAAGAAAGTTCGCAAATAAAGCTTTACGCTGGGATGGAAGAGGTCGACTTTGCAGATGACAGACGTTAGTTTACATTGGGCAAACAATTGAGGAGTTAACTCAAATTCAAATTCAATTATACATTCAATTAAATTTGGGCGAGCAAAGCAGCAGTCGACAGTGGTACATTCACGTTGAACTAGGTCAAGAATCTTGCCGGAGCCGGGCTGAAAAGCTTCGTATTTTAGAGTCCGCGAGGTACGCGGATCCACAGGGTAGAATTCCTGAAAACTTCCAAATTCATCCGACTGATTTTTTTCCAGGGATCCACGAACGAATGAGGGTGTTGATGTGCGATGAATTTTACAGCCAGATGCGGTTCATAAAATCTTCATAATTTGTGCGTAGAAACACATACTCTAGTGTCAATATTATTATACATCAAATGTCAAAGGCATTTTTTATGAATACCCACATGGAATTTCATGCTTTTTTTTCATATTTTATTAATGCAGCTTCGATCTAATGATCAGCAAATATTCAAGTCCCGTAAAAAAATCAAAATTTGTTATCTGTGTATTAATAAGTTATTAAGATAAATTTCAATATTCATTCATAAACTAATAAAAACAAAATAAATTGATTCAATTCGTTCAGCTTATTTTTTATTTACCTCATTTTTTATTCAAATAAGCGAGAATTTTTAATCAACTGAAGCATTGTAGCTAAGAATCAATATAAATTGGTGTTCCTTTTGTAAAAACGTGATGTATTTCATAATGTAACAAATATAAGTTCGATTTTTTTGAGAGCTTGTGTTTAAAATTATCTTTAGCAAGTACATTTAGATTATATATTTTCTCTTTATTAAATTAATAATAGTTTCAAAGCGATCCGGATGAATGCGCAAAATGCAAGCATTAAATCAAGTGAATATTCAGTCCCGAGCGAATTTAATAAGCCATCCGGCAAAATCCATTCATAAAACATAAGTCAGGGACAAAAGTGAGCGGACTTACTGTTGGTCATCGCATTAAATTGTCCGGCCGGCCAGGTCCTTCCCACCCCCCTCCCGCGAGAGGAAACGATTGAAACAATCATTCACCTTCGCAAATCCAGAGCTCGTTAATACGTCATCGTGAATTCTGGACGATCGCGGCGATAAGCACGAGGCGTACAGATTCTATATGCACGTACATAGTCGGCGCGGATGTGCCCCCTATCTCCCAAGCGGATTCGGAGCCGACCGAGGCGAATTTCGCGCGCCACGGGCCAACTTCCGCGAATTCCGCGGGCCCCGACGGATTCATTGGAGATCGAATTTCCCCTACCCCCCAGCGGCGGGGCGCTCGTCCTTTTAGACCTTCTTGCCTCTCATTTCCTGCATCTTGGCGTTCCGTAATCCGATATGTATCTGCAAAGTTTGAGGATGCCACGGAACATTAATTCTCTCCCTTCCTCCTGTCCTATACCCGCTCGCTCGATATCTCGGACTAGTTCTACAGTTGTGCAGTTTATAGCTCCGACGATTTTTTCGTTTTCGGTGCTCCTATTTTTTTTTTAAGCACCGAGTACACGATTTCAAACTTCGTTGTAACTATCGACTCGAGTAAAACTCTATCAAGTATCGGAAATAAAATTTTTTTATACCTCTCGCAAGTTCAGGGCGCAATAAGCAATTCCGCAAGAAATTTTTTTACGCACCGCTAATGCACAATCGAAATTCTCATCGACGAGAGAGTAGAAAAAGGAAGCCAGTGGTTCTGGAAACTTCGAGTCGGATACATTACCCAATCGCGATTATTAATCTCGATCATCTATCCAGATCAGAGTTTGGCTTCACTTGCCAAAGCGATTCGACTACATCGGGATATCGGCGGAGAATCGAATTTATCTTGCTACACATCGCCGCCTGACGAGGAGAGCCTGATCGCGCGCCGAAGGATGAATAAAACCGAAACGACGATTAAAAAGGCGCGTGCTCTCCCTCTCTTTCCGCGCTCGAGGTCGCGAACCTTTCGTTGAAACTGCGACACGCGAGCGGACCTTTTATTTTTTCCGCCCGGCGATTTTTCAGCCGCCTTTTTTCTCTCGCTTCTTTGCGCTCCGCGCGTATCAAGCATCTCTTAACGGTACGCGTGCTCGGCCCTGGATTATGTATTTTTACCACGGCGGACGCGTTGCTTTATTAATTTTCTTTTAAGCGCTGCTTTATGCGTCCCGCGCGTGCATAAGTTCTCGCTTCCCTATGTACACCACTCTCCCGGTTTTGCTTCGAGTTCTCCGAACTTCGGAAGTTGTTTATTTAAATGAGCCACGCGAATTTATGTCTGAAGTTTGTTCGATTGTCTGATTTATTACCGATGTTAATGAGTACATTCAGTGCTTTATTACGAAGCAACGTACTGCGGTTTAAACTACGCAACGTACCGATACATTACGGGATATTTTTTTATGAATTTATGCAACAGCTAGTTGGTATGTTTCGCCGTATAGGTTAGCCTATTGGACTCTTCAGTAAGATGTGTAGGCTGATCCTGCCTTAGAGGCAATTTATAATTTTAATAATTCCTATAAATTTACCGCCTCCAAGGATAAGAGTCTCTTTACGATCGCAGACCCTTCATCAGACTTTATCAGGCACGAAATCATGCTAATGTCTAGAGTTTGATTTTTAATATCATTTGATTAATGATTAAAATTACTAATAAATTTATTTGCGAAAACATTAATATTTCTTATTTTTAATTTTGCATCATTTAATATTATTTGACTCCTGATATAAAATCTAATTCTATCCGTAACAATCATGAAAATGTGTTATTTTAATTATTTCATGAATACTATTCTTCCATAACTTATGATCATTTTGATGAATAGCATTCTCTATATGAAGTTATTTTATTTTTCAGGAAGTAAGAATACTAATAAACTGGAACTAATAAATTTCATGCAAACAAACACAAGCAGAATAATTGCTCTACATGATTAAAGTACAGCCGTTACAATTAAGTAATCGTTGCAATGATATGGCCATTGAATGTAATTAAGGAAATAATAATTCATTTAACTTCAAGATAATAATCAGGTGAATTATTATACAGGTATAATTTTTGTATAAGAATAAGATAATTAGTTTCCACTGCGCTTTTCTATCGAGAAGGGTAGTTAAATAACTTCTTTTTTTATCAGAATAATAAATTTTACTACAAAAAATAATTTGCTAGCCTCATCAAATTGTTATCAATCTGATAAGGCTTACAAATTATCAACAGAGCATAATTTTTTGAAATAAAATTTATTATTAATGGTTCCAAGTAGTAAATTACAGTAATTTTTTTCATTACCCCCCTATCTTTGAAAATAACAGAAAAATATTTATTTATTATACATATACATTCCTTTATAAAATAACGTTTATAATTTATTTATATATTTTAATAATTTGTATAATAATTAATTAGACTAATTTACCCAAACAACGTATACCTGCTATCAAACGAATATTTTGCTGGAAGTGTCGTAAAAGACGATATCAATTAAGTCCCTTCGTATATAAGATAGGCGCTTTGATCAGCCAAGCAAAAACTATCTAGCGCTGGACGTGTCTCTCATGCAATATTGATGAGGTAATCGGCAAAGAAATGCGCGATTCGTGCTAAGACCTGCTCGCCCTTGGCCATCGGGTGACACGCGCTCGCCGCGGTCCTGAACCGCGCTGCTCGTCGCGCGGGCAAGAACTTCGCTTCCGGATGGGGAAATTCACGGGAATTACTCGGCGGCGGAGATTTTGTTTCATCATTACGCGAGCATCGCCGTATAAGCAGGTGGAGACAGTTTTTTCTCAGTTTTTCGAGCCTTGAGCAGAAGAGAGAAGAGAGAGGAGGGGAGGGAGAGCGGACATATGAATTTTCATGGCCTCGTGTGTCTCGGGCAAAAGCGTTCCACACGCTGTGTTATAGCTCCGTCTCTTTGTTCCGCGACTTTTTGCCCCTCCTCTGTTTCGCGCAACGCGCTCGATAAATTGAGTCGGCATGATCTTGTTCCACGGAATATTCGCTCCGCTCGCGTTAGTTTTATAAACGCGCAGCCCGTTCGGAAACTGATTTATACGGAGCCGAGCGCGCATCGATTGATTCGCTTTTGTCCGCTGCGTTACATCTTCAATAAGTTTTTTTTTCTCCCCCCAATTCCCTTTATCGAAAAACCTAAATAGACTCGTCCAAAATTTGATATCGATTCTTGATTAGCTGGAAATTCGGTCTAAACCGAACAAATTGAAGTGTACACAAGTGGATCCGTAGGCGCTATGAATAGTCGAGCGTTGATTGCTCTAGCCGTCGGGAGGGGGTAGAAAGGCCGGCGTGCAAGAGAGCACACGCTCGGTGGATGATGGGCGTCCAGGCTAATTGTGATGTCCGAGTCCTGGAGAGAGCGAACTGATCGCACGGCCGTGCGCCACCCATTTATGGCCGGGCCGCCGGTTCGGGCTTTTCCTGGATTTCGCGGCGACTGATAGAGTCGTTTCGAACGAAGCCGGACCTCCCGGGAGTATCGGGTACTGGGAGTGTGTGCCCTGCGAGCCGCCGCGGCATTTTTTCCCCCGGCCTCATCATCCAGGCTTCTTAGACCCCGCCGCCGCCGTCGCCTCGGTTACCGGCGATGGCAATACCGCCAACGATGATGATGATGATGCCACCGATGACGAGGTCGATGATGATCCCTTAGCCAAGCGCTATAACCCGGCAGCCGGCGGATTATCGCGAAACTACAAGAGCGATTTGCCCCCGGCTCCTGCGGGGCTTCCGCGCGTATCACTCGCTATATGGGGCCGCGATAGAGGTGTTGGAGATAAAGCTGATGAAGCCTGAAGTTGCTGGAACTTGGAAGGGGATCGCTGCAAATTCGCCTTTGGTAAACGCTCATTTCCGTTCTAATTGGTCCCTGATGGGAGAGATATCGTTTTTTGCAGAAAGCGATTACATAAGATTCGAAAAATATTAGTGTGCTACTAGAAGTTAATTAGATTGCTCGAAATGTTTTTCAGTAAAAATTAATCCAAGGTACTCTTCCTTGGAAGTGGATTTGATTCAACAAAATTTTTTACCGTAGAATTACAGTATATACATCAAATTTTTAAAGAACTTTTTTATCAAAAAATGTTAGATCTCTATAATGGATTTTGCTTAAACTTAGCGAATTGAATCGTTGATAAAAAAAATAATAAAAAATAAGAGAATTTAATAAGGGCAAATATGTATAAATTACGTTACAGTAATTTGGGATTTATTGGTTCACAAAAGTATGATTTATTCAAAACTTATGCGTGACTAAAGTAATTAAAAACATTTTTTGAATAATTTGGAGACCATTTCGTTTAATCACACTATAATTTTCAATTAATATTTTATTATTTATGAGTGCAGAACGAAACACGATTTTTAACTAATAAGCCTCAAAATACAGCTTCTATATTAGTTTATTTTCATTCATGTGTTTAATAGCTTGACCAAGAAAATATTCTACAGAGTTTGAGCAAAATCCAATACTAACATTCCGGTCAACTCTTTGTAACTCTTTTTGCAGTTTTCATGGGGTATCGATTTTTATACAAGCTTGTAAGTTTCAAACATTATTTTTGAGCTCACATTGATAGTGTTTGTCTACTATATGTGAAGGCTAAAATGTCTACAAAATTAGGGTTAAAATAAAACTATTTTTCCCAAGTGAAAAACAATATATTTTCTTCATTCTGAAAGTAAAATTTATGTAAAACCACTGGCCTTCGTTGAAATAAATTTCAAAAAATCGCCGAGCTTTCAGGCGCTGAGGGGAATCCCTTAATAAAGATACTTACTGGAGTTTAGTAACGTGTGCCGTTGCAGGAAAGTTGGTAAGAAAGAAGTCTCAAAACAAGCGCCGTAAAAAAGGGCATCATTTACTCGTTTTCGAGTACGTGAGTCAGCTCGCCGGCTGCGGATCTTACCTACCGCGCGCACGCCGCGTGCGATTAGACCGCTCGGCGCTTCCTTTTCTTCCGTTTTCGCTCGCGACCGCCTCGATGATGTAAAGTCGATATAAGATGGGAGGGAGGAAAGAGAGAGAGAGAGAGAGAGAGAGAGAGGGAGAGAGAGAGAGAGAGAGAGAGAGAGAGAGAGAGAGAGAGAGACAGAGAGAGAGACAGAGAGAGAGAGAGAGAAAGACAGAGAAGGGACGGGGAAAGACCGCTCGGCTCGAGACTTCGAGTTTCTCCAGGTCGATGTGGAAGAACTGGATTACGCGGTGTCTGTGTGAGGAGGAAACATTCTTCGGATCGTGAGGAGGCTTTGTAGATTTTTCAAGACGCCGCGTGCGAACTGTCAGCCGACGCTGCTGCAGCCACCGCGTCGTCTACCTCGTGAGTCACTCGTTACTAGTTTCGTGCCGCGTCTAGCGCAGAAAGTCGAATATGTATATAGGTGCATGCTTTCTAGAAATGGCATGTACTTTTATTTTTTATTTACTTACTTATTTTTTGCGAAACTATCTTTAAAGGAAATGGCAGGTACGATGGGCAATAAAGTGCAGCGAGGATAATTTAAGCACTGATGTTTAATGCAAAATCGGCTGCTTCATAGCTAGGAGAAATCTTTATGGGGTAGTAGAGTTCTTGTTTTTTTTTTTGGTGGAAAAAATGTGCTTCCTGAGATTTGTCATTCTGCGAGACAGATAGAGTCGTTGCGCGCTTCTTTCCCGTCTCTCTGCGCCGTGAGACTTAAGAGTCGAGTCTTTCGTCGCTACAAAGCGATTAAAGTCCCTTTGGGAGCGACCCGGGAACTTTTTTGCAGTTGATCGATGAGAGAAAAGGACGTCTCGCGGTGGCGCAATATTTCTTAGCCAAAGTAACGTTTCCAACACTTGAAGTGATAACGGCAATAGCGATTTCACACTTCGTCTGCTTCGTACATTTCCGCAAAACGTAAACTGTAAGAAAAAAAAGTAAACTTCAATTGCTTTCATTCTAAGTTGAAGTGCAATTACCGCGTTAAACAAAAAATCAATGCGTTCTTCTGTTTATTAAAATTTGTAGAAATTTATAAACAAGTGTCGACAGAAAGATGGAATTAACAAAGTACAGTATTAATTTAATAGTGTATTTTTTTATTAAATTTGGAAATCCATTTAAATGTGTTTTTCAATTTAATACTTTTGGAGATAATTTGGATAAAGATTACTTTTTAACGTCCGAGAGAAATGTTATAATAGATTTGTAATAATTTCGGAAACATTACAATGTTTTATCTTAACGTAACAAATTCTTTTATATTTCCTTTTATATTATTATTACGTTTTAATATATAAATTAGCTAAAAACATTTCGAAAAGCTATAAGTTTAATCATTGGAAAATACAAAATTAATTTATTATTAGTTTGAAAATATTTCTTGCGCATACAGTCTTGACCAATTAACTCCAGACCAAAGAAGAATAAAAGTTGGTATTATATTTTTCACATAATCACCTGAAAAGTCCACTTTATAGATCTCAGTGAGAGAGAGTAAAATCACATTTTTCGATTCTAAACCACTTTTCTCTCCGTAGACTTACTTTACTTCCCGCAGAATTATTTTACTCCCCGGAGAGTTACTTTACTCCCCGTAGACTTACTTTACTCCTCGTAGACTCAATTTATTCTACAAAGACACACTTTAGCTTCCGTAGACACATTTTAGTTTTTCTAAACATATTTTAGTTTTCGTATACGCATTTCAACTTGTATAGATACAGTATATAAGCTTTCAAAGACACGTTTTAGCTTCCACATATACTAATACCTATATATATAAAGTTTTTCTATTTCTTTTCATTAAAATTAAATCGAATTTATTAAATTGTATTGTTATATGCAGCGACCTTTTTGTAAGTGATTAGGGTGAAAAATTATTCCCTTGAGTAATTTTATCAAACAATCTTCTCTACGCAATATTGTTTAAACTAGAGGTACGTAAAAATAGAAAGCGTTTAGTTCAGCTATTGATTTCTCTGGAAATAAAATGAAAAAAAATGAATAAGCTCTAGAAGTAAACTTCTTTGCGAGATTAAGATTATAAATAAGTATAAGACCATGAACGATAAACGATAAACATAGGACTGGGAAAAAAAATTGGCTTCCGACACCGCCCGATAAACACGGAGTCAACGTCTTTGAGGGAGCGTCGGTGCGTGTAGAGTGGACACGGACACGATCGCCGCGAGTGCGCGAATAATGGGCCCGCGTCCGGCGCGGCGTGTGCGCGCGCAAGGGACACAACGTTACGGGCTCGCACGCGTGCGGAGCCCGAGCCGGCTACAGGTGCGCTGCGTCGTGGGCCCTCGTGGTGGGAGGCGCGGATAAGAAGTCCGACTCCCCATACCCGCGCGGCCGCTCATTCACCGTCGCGCGAGTCCCGCCCGCGCGCGCGATCCGATTTTTCCCCCGCGCGCGCCCCCCACCGACGCGTCCTGGCCGCCGCCTCGCTCCATTTTTCCGCGGGGACGGACGGCGCGGTGCTCGGTGCGCGTCCCTCGACGCACTTGCGATTTTTCGCTCGCCCGAGCGCGTGCACGTGCGGCGCCGGCCGTGGGCCCTCTTATGCGCGGCCATCAGTGAACCGAGACGAGCGCGGCTCTTTCGGGGGGCACCCCTTCGCCAGCGCGCCGACGGCACCTCCAACACCTTGGGGAGGAGGCACTCGAGGCTGCGACGATGCTCCAGCCCGCGTTACTGCTGCTCGTGCTGTCGTCGGGCGCGATCCTGGTCGCCGGAAAGCCGCAGCAGATCAAACCCGGTGAGTCCCCTTCAGTCCAGTCCGTCGTCTCTTTTACTTCTTTTCCGAGACTTTACGCTCGAGTGTCAAGGATGTTACTGGGGATCGTAAAAATGATAAAGGCGAAAGGGAAAAGAATTTCTTTAACAGCTTTTAAATATCAAAAATGAAAATTCAATTGCATTGAGTAAACTAGAAAACTTTAAGTTTCTTTTTTTTTTCAAATTTTATTATTTAGAATTATTGGTTAAAAAAAGTGTAAATAACTTAATTATATCTAAACGACTTATGATGAAGGTAACTAATTGAATTTGTGTAATTTTTCAAAATTAGAGATAACATTTTGTCGTTGTAGAGCAAAAAGGTACCAACTCGGAATCCAGTCGGAGAAGGTACCAACTCAGAATCCGATTAGAGAAGGTACCATCTCAGTGGCCGCTTGGAAAAGTTACCAAGTCGTAAGCCGGTTGGAGAAGGTAGCAACTCAGCGGCCGCTTAGGCTTTCGAGTTAGTTGGTACCTTTTTCAAGCGGCCGCTGAATTGGTACCTTCTCCAATCGGATTCTAAGTTGGTACCTTCTCCAACTGGATTCCGAGTTGGTACCTTTTTGCCCTACAGCCACGATTTCACTAAATCAAATGGTTGCATGATAATTTTAACGGTTACATTTTAACTTTACTTGTAAACTATTTCTAAAAAAAATTCGTAAAAGGAATTCAAATATTTTCTGCGGAGACATAAGCATAGGTAAAAAGTGTCCATAAATAATTATCGGTACGATCGGCTTTGCCAGTCGCAAAACAAAGCGCAGAAATTTAAATGCCTGGAGCGTGATTACACGCACGCTACAGCGAGACGTCGCAAATTATCGGACTGGCAATTGTGAATCGAAGGTTGCGCGGAGCATTTAAGTCGCGCGCCGACGAGAAAGACACGTGCAAACTCACGATGTCCGCCGCGCGCTCGCTGTCCGGCAGCTTGTCAATTAGCGAGACAATCCACTTTGCTCCGACGGCGATCCATCAGCCATAAACGTATAGCTCTCCATCCCTCCCTTTCTCTCTCTCTCTCGGTTCCTCTGTTGCTCTCGCTTTCTCTCTTTCACATCTCCGCCATTTTTTTCCCGCTTCACTTTACTCCGCGACCTCGCGCGACGAGCTTCAGCGGAACCGATGGAATTTCCAGCCAACTCGATAACGCCGGGAAAATGATCGACCGAATTGACAACTTGACACGGGGGCTAATTCACGGACGCTCACTCTTAACGCGGATTACAATCTTTTTACCATAGCGTATAAAAACGTTCGACGCATTCGTCAGATTTTTTATCAATCAGGGGAGTGAGCTCTGCAAATGTATAAAATAAAAGATATAAAATTTGAAGCAAGTCAACGCTTCATGCGGTTCATTGCATTAGTACAAAAATCCACGTGCTATCTTACACCGGCATCTCTCGACTTTCTTGATTTTCCATCCATCTGCACGCAGCCAACGAAAGATAAGAAACGCGCCGCGGTGGAATATTTCGAGAGGCTGCAGGTGCATTGTGTACGAACGGAGGGGGGGAGAGGGTCGGAAAAGTGGTTATATGTGCACGCTCGCCTCTTCCGCCGAGCGAAGCTCCGATGGCAGCTAAGGAAAATAGAGAGGAGTCCCCGACGCTTCTAGTGGAGATTGATGGGGGTGCCCGTTTCAATTTCGGGGCCGTCCTTCGTTTGTATTCGTTGACGTCAGTCTTGAAATCTCGCCGCATTTTATTTCCGACGCGCGGGAGTGTCGCCGGCGACTCCGTCTCGATCTCCGCGTCGCGAGATTTACGAGGCGCTGCGCCACCCAGAGCCCCTCTCTCGCTCATTCACTTTGCCGCGCGCGCACTCGGCAAAGGAAAACTGGAATTCGTGATATGCCGCTCGAACTCTTCGAAGTGCGGGGTTCCTGCCGCTTTTATCAAGGTGAGCTGGCTGCCGGTGTCGGGCGCTCCGCGCATTGTTTCTCTCTCTCTCTCTCTCTCTCTCTCTCTCTCTCTCTCTCTCTCAAATTTGCATTTGATGCCGCGTGCCGGCGCACCGTTCTCTCGGCAATTTCAGGCGCTCTTTTTTTCGCCTGCGAAAATTGCCGCCTCGATAAATTTATTTCCTCCGCCGGTTCCTCTTATTGTTTGTTGCGAGTGCCTTTTAATTTGCTTTGAAAAGTCGATCTATATATTTGTCGATGAAAGTCATTTTCACTTTGCAGCGAACTTAATTAACTGTCAAATTCAAATTGACATTGAAATTTATGAATAAAATTAAGCACTTTATGCATGTTCCAAAAGTGATTATTACATTTCAGTAACAAGTTACATTCACTCAGTCAAACCGACAAACCGATTATGCGCGACTGAGAAAATAATACCATTCACGAAATCATAATTGCAATGGCGTTTAGTAATTTCCCGTGGAATTTAATTTAAAAGCGAATATTAATTCTCGCATTCGTATTCGGAATAATTCAGCTTTAAATGTACCGAAATTCACCGAGCGAGTAGATTAAGCTAGACGCGTCTACCGTCGCCTTGACAAAAGAAGGAGCGAGCCGGCGAAACTGGTAAACAGTCCGACGCGACGAAATTACGACTCGCCGTGCGATTTCGCGCTAAGCGTATTCCAAACGGCGCGCGAGCGAAGAAAGTTCCGCGCGCTTCTTCCTCTTTTTTTCCCCTTCGCGCCCGGATAGGTCATAAAGAGGAATCGGGCGACAAAAGGAGAGGGAGCGGCGGCGGCGAACGGAAAGTACCGCAGAGACGGACGGAGTGGAAAGGCGGGAGGTGCGTGATGAATTCGAAAAAAAAGGAAGGAAAGTGGCACGGAGGGACGGAGGGTTGGTTCGTGCGACGACGACTAACGCGCGAGTCCTCGCCACTTCCGACGTTAATTAACGCGACTCCGGCGGAACAACTCCGCCCGCCCTTCCTTGCGGTACTCGCGGGAATTCTCCGCGTCCCCAGGTTCTTCCCTTTTTGCGCCCTCTACACCTCCGATATAAATTTCGTTCCGCGCGCCACCGGCGCATCCACTGCTTTGGCGAATCTTGGAATGGTTGCTCGATGAAATCTTGCCTTTATTGTCTAATGTAGGAAAAAAGAATTTTTTTTCAATTTTAGCCTTACTTTAATTTTCAGAAAGGTTTTTCATGAATTGAATCTTATCAATTCCTGAAATTAAACGGATAAAATAATTTTCTTGTAATTACTAACATGTATAAAGGCAAAACTGAATAAAATGGAACACCTGCAAAAATTATTTGCGATTGAAATAAACTGCTCGATAAAAGAAATTCATTTGAAATCAATTAAATTGTATCGATAGTATTATTCTTATTTGAATATTGTTGATTAAATAATAAAAAAGATTAATTTAAATATTTCAATAATAGAATATAATTTTTAGCATTCAAAATTTCAAATTTAAAATAAAATTTTTACTCAAAACTTTAATTAATTTCTTGCACTCCCCACTTGAAAAAATTTTGTAAAGTTTTTATAAAACGTGTTTTTTAAAATAATGGACATACAAAGTTATATAATTTCTACATAAAACAGATTTTATGAGGGTCTCTCTAATTTTGTTTCACTATTCTATTTTTCTAACTCTTCCAGTTTTTCTAAGTGTCACAGTGCGCTACCAAAATTAGTAGCATCATTACGCTAGTCCGGTATGTTATTAATGATTCTATTGTTATTAACTGCAATGATTGAAAGGATAGTTTAATATGCTGTAGAATTAATGCATACTAGTTAGGAAATTGGAAATAGCTTCTACATGAAATTCGCGAATATGCACGTGATATGTTATTGATAGACATCATATGGCTGATGGAAATTTATTTTGCGATTCATATTTAGACGTTGATTAAAAGCTTCTATCGGGTAGAGCTACATTGAAAAATAAATTTTAATTGTATTATGAAATATTTTGAATAGTGCCTGTTGCTTCGCATTACATATTCTACTTTCATTGAATTAAACAAAATTAAAATCATACGTTTTCACGTAGGTATTTAATATTTTAAAATAAAATCGGATGACATACCTTACGCATAATCATAAATATGTTTTTGTAATGAATGTATTACTAAATTTAATTAAAATTTACGCGTTAATTACTTAGCCATGTAACGGTTACATTTACATGTAAACTTTCACGCCAACTTGTATCCTTTCATTTTATTATTGGATGAGAGTAATCAATTTTGTGGGTCCACACGGCTCAAATCCGCTGACCTGTCACCGCGAGTCTACTTTAACTCTTGGTTCCTCTACAGCGATGTCACAAAGTAGTGGAAAAAGAGGAAATCCGGAAGAATGAAGAAACACGGAACCAGTACAAATTATCTTCAAGCGAGTAGTTGGCTCGGCGTCGCGAATGAGTTTCTTGCGATGCTCTCGCGCTAACATATAAATGTCTTGCTCGCGACTTAACCGACGTCGCCGTTTTTCCAAGTACACGTTGCAGTAAATCCCTTTCTCTATAGTTACTTTTTCCGCTTTTTTCACCTTTTTCTGGATTAGTTCTTCTTCCTTTGTCCGTCGTGGGGAGAGGGAGAAAAAAAAATAGAAAAAGGACGATGAGAATTCGCGATTATTGTACTTTTGCGCTTATCACAATGTTACTCAAAGGAGTTGGCCGGTATACAATAGAAATGTCATTTCCATGGGTTGCGTTTGCTCAAGTGAATCACTCAAGTTGTGAAATTTATGCACTTATGGAAATCTTATGAGTAAACTACGAAGTGATCTACACGACAAATTATTTTTTTATTTTACATTTTTGAGATTCCAATAATTAATACCTTATGATTAATTGAATAAATTAAAAAAATATTAATTTCTTTCACTTAAACAAACGGTGAACTTTTTTTTTTAAATGAGTAACTGTTGATTTTTTACAAGCGGACTTTCACTTATTTCCATTTAGATAGTAATAAAAAATGTTTTTATTACGAATACATCGCACAAAATTTAAATTTTAAATTTCTTCTAAGCACTCGCGCACCCTAACCAAAGTACCAGCATTGTTATTTTATCGTAGGCACCGATCTATAGTGCCTCGCTGTCGGCAGATCTTCTAAAGGCGCCACTCGTAAACGCGTCGGCTCGTTACCGTGAAAAGTTTCAACGCAACGCCAAAGAGTGCAAAAAAAAGCAAGTCGCAGAAATCCAGCGGACTTTGAACCAGTTCGCTCATGGCTGCCGCGGTCGCGTCTCTCTGGGCGCACGCACGCGGCGTATTAGTGCTGCTTTGAGTCGTCCAACGAGCGTCACCCGCCCACCCCCGCATGCAACGGATGCGCACTCAAGTAGCCGCGCTGAATTCGCGATTCCCGCTGTCCAATTTAGAGGGATTCCTTTGATGCTTCCGGTAAACGTCCATTTATCCTTTCAATGATTCACCAGTCATTAACGGACTTGTGCCCTTTTTAAATCCTTTTAACTATTTTAGAATAAAATCAAATAAATATTGAAGGTGGGATTTATTTGCGACTCCCTCTTTCAAAAGTTTGATAGAATGAAAAATATTGGAAATAAAAAAATTTTATTTCCCATAAAAATCTCTATACAGGCATCATATGAAAAGCTGAAAAATCGCACTAGAACATGATCAATTAATAATTTAAAACATTTTTTTAACTGTAACTATTGCAAACTTATTGCTGCAAGATGTAAATTGTTTTATTACAATATAGAATTTTGGTTTGTCTGTTACAATGATAATAGCGTCTCTGCACCTGGAGGGATTAGGGATTTCTTTGTCGGCGTAAAAATTTAATTTGAAATGAAAATTGATTGGACGCGAAGGGTCCACCGTTACGCAATTAGGCAAAAGGGCGCGACGCATCGCGCGCTGTGGAGGCCTTGTTCAAAGGATCATTCTTCAGCATTAAGCGAGCACATTTTTATCCGGCGCGCGCGCATACGTGCGTGCGCTCGTAATTTTTCCGTACACAGCTAACGAGGTGTGTGTCGCGCGCGACCGACGCCCCCGGTTCCGCGATAATCAGAGGCGTACATCCTTGGCGAGTCGCATGTTAATTAAGCACCGGCCACTCGGATGCGCCGCTGGTCAATTCCCAGGAGGGTCCGCGCCGCGCTCTCTTTCTCTCTTTCCCCCGTATCATTATGACGACTGGGCTTTCTCCCTCTCTCTCTCTCTCTCGCACTCTACATTTCCCGCTACACGGCCGACGCATTAAATTCAATCTCGCCGATTTAATTTCCCGAGCTTTTTACCTTGGATTATGTGCGCGTAATTAGCTTCGTTATCGTTAATTGCGTTTTGCGTGTCTCGCACTACCGAGAGTGCCGGACACTCCGATTTAGCTGGACGCGTCATTGCCTCACGGTCGAGCGGAATCGAGTGATAATGCGACGCCTCTCTACTTTCGTACTCGATGCTGACGAGTTCTTGAAAAGAACCTTAGCACGTGTAGCCTAAAGTACCGAGCTGCGTTTTAAATTTTTTATGTGGACAGAACATTTTTTTTACTTTAAATGAACTAATTGATGTTAAAAATTGGAATACGTGGAAAAAGTCCGCACGTAGCGATTCGGATTGGGTTCGGTGACGAGAATGGATTTAAGGTCATACGGTATTTATTGCCAGAATATAAAAATATCGAGTTTTATATCCGTTGATTTTGAAATTCAGAGTTATAACTTTATTAAAGTATAATATTTTAGCACATTGCAAAGGTTTCAATGGTACTGGTAAAAGTAGCAATAATTTAATAGCTGCAATACAAAATTTTATTTCAAATATGTATGTAGTATTAAATGTTTCTGTTTTTATTAATTTAAGTCGGATTCTTACAAAGTATAATTAATTTGCTGCACACGTATATTTTCTTGTACAATCTTTTTGTAACTATTTTAATTTTATGAACATCACGTTAATGTACAATGCAACTGAAAAAGTCGGCTAATTTAGTGCAAATTAATTTTTGAAGTAAAGTTTAAGTACACGGTTGAAAAATACACTTCAATTACATAACTATCCAAATACGAGTGAACGCGTCGTCGAGAAAAAGGAAGCAGCAAAGCTCCAAGTACACTTTGATTGAGTGCGTTCGCATCTCGTTTGAAAGTCCATCCGCGAGCTCAACGACCGCTGAAACTGCGCGGAAATTTCTAACATGGTAACATCATAGAGTGCGCACTTCGCGTAGACAAAATGCTATTTCTTCCCTCCTCTACTTTACTAAGGCAATCATCGTTCCGCCCCGCGGACATGCCTGCACTCGAAAAAGGAGGAGGAAAAAAAATACACCATCACCTCCGCCGTCGTTGTGGAATGACTTTTTAAACGAGGCTTAGCCAGCTGCAGCCACCTAGCGTGAAAGCCCTGCCCTCGTAGCAACTCGGAATTGGCGTAACCGTGCATGTATGCCCGCACGACTGTGCCAGAGTTTCATCCGGGCGCCTGCAAAATGGCCTTTTTTTTACATTTCCTAAACAATTAATAATATTCTACCTTTCAGTGGACTACTCTGCAAGACATAATATATATTAATCCAAATAATCAAATAATAAATTTTTCAATTGTAGAATATTATTAAATAATAAATTTTTCAATTGTAGAATATTATTCCTTTTATTTGTTCTATAAAAATGAGTGAGGCGAAGTTTGCGTGGTGTGATAACTATCATAATTACACAGCATTATTGTACAGTTACATTATTATTATCAAATAACATACCTTTTTTATGTGGAAGAGTAACACAGCTATCTAATGAACAAATTTGGATATTCCATTAGCGAATTAATTAGTAGTTTCACTAACCGCTGTCTTGGGTATAAAAAAAAATCTTTCAGCAATCAATTTTTTTTTCCGCGATTACTTACTAGGAGAGTATCTCACCTCCGGGTCATGGATTTTGCTGAAATTTTTACAAGAGGTTCCTTTCACCTTCGAT
>JAXIUT010000009.1:7767301-7782247 GCA_035586675.1 Eurytoma californica | reverse complement strand
AATTACACCGGGGCCGCGTTGCGCGCGACGTCGCACCAGGCGAATGTGCTGCGCCACGTTCCCAACATAGTGTCCTTCCTACTTCTTTTTTTTTTTGTTTTTATTTTTTTAAGCATCTCCTTTTTTTCGTGACTTTTACTTTTTTTTAATACGTTTCTTTTTATTTATTAAGACTCGCGGTGTTCTTGTACCTTTTTTTTGCTGCGTTGCAATTTTGTCGGATGGGCTTCCCTAGCGCTCGTGTGTGCTCTTGATTAAAAATTGCATTAAGACCTTTAACGGAAAACATTTGCGGAAGACTTTTGCCAGGATAGCACAATTAATGTTGATGACATCGATTTTCTTTTTAGATTACCGACTATTGTTAGTAATCTAATTATCTAGGAGAAAAAATCAATAGATTTCTAACTATGTTATCTATCGTAATGTTGTTAGGAAGATATTGATATTTTCTAGTTTTATCTTAATAACTTTTTTAAATATTTTCACGTCTTGTATTGCGATCAGTCATATAAAAAGAAAATTGTTGTCCGGGACAAAAATTAAACAAATTAAATCCAAATTTTTGGCTCATATATAAATAATGAAAGTGTTGAAAGGCCAATGAAAATAATATTTAAAAAAATCTTAATCGCATAATACGTTAAAGCAGTGCAATCGAATCTAACTAATCACACACTTCAATAAGTTATCCAATTACTTAAAATTCTCCATAAATCGAACAGTAGTACAACAATTCATTTTTCTCTCTATTCAGCCAACTCATAGTTGCACCTAGCATTTAAATTGACGCGAGCATGAAAATCCGCAAAAGTCAATCGGCCCGGCGCGGTATGGAAAATCCAGTTAAACCGTTGACGTGTGCGCGCGGCAGCAGCCCCCGCAGCGCGGGCGTTCGGCATTCGGCAAACGTCAAACCCGGCGGCACTCGCCCGGTAATTAAAACGGAGCGTCGCGGCACCTGCAGCGGAATCCTCGCGGATCGAGCTTCAACCGCGGCTATACGTATGGGACGGGGGGGAGGGAGGGAGTCCCGAAAGGCAGAGAGGCACGTCGTCGCGACGCTGATTGGGCGCGCCCGCGGATTTACCGGTGTGCGTTCATTTATCAAGCCGCGAGGCTCGGTATGTGTACTGTGCAGGTCGACGGGGGGCGCAGGGGGAGGGGGGGAGGGGGGCGGCAGCTCGCCCCGAAGACGCTCGGGGGTTAATCACGAGCGATAAATACGGTCTAGATACGCGCACGACCCGCCCCGACGGCTTCGCTCTAAGCGTGCTCGCAATCTTGAGGCTGCGCCAGCGACTGCGAGCGCGCGACTATCTTTTTTTGCAGCAGCAGCCACCCCTGCGACTGGAATGATTTATTTCTCTAATTAAGTCGCCGCGCCGGGAGTTGCTTATCACTGGAATTAAGTTACACCGGAGTTGTTAGCTGTACAACTGTTTTTCAAAAAGCACATATTTTGCGCGCGGGACTCGCGTTATCGAGCAGAGATACGACGAGGATTAGTCTTCCTGCACTAACATTGCCGGTGTAAGCTAATTGAGTGTAAATCATTTTATTCGAGGGATGGCTTCTGTATATATCGGGCAATTATTTTAATTAGGCAGTAGTTACTGCTATCTATTGAACGACAATCATAACGTATAATCCATCTATAAAATTATTCCATAATCAATCTGTTTTCGTGCTAAACTAATTTTGAGGCTATATCCGTAATTGATTAGGGAGACAATTAATTTTAACTAAATTGTTACGTAATTTATTAAAATTTCCAAGAACAATGCTATTACATTTATGGTTTTAATCAGAATTAAATTTATGATTCAATAACTAATACCTTCATTAAATTTTAAATAATAAATTAAATTATTTACTTTGAATTTCATATTGAAAAACAAAATAAATATATTTACGACTTATTTTATTTAATAATCCTTTTTAAGAAGATTATTATTGAAGCAATCAAGAAGAAATTGATATGAAATTGAAAAAGGGTATAAGAGTGCTTGAATTTAATTCTGACAATAATACTATACCTTTTTCAGTGGGGCATTTTACGATACATTCATGATTCGTAATCAGCTTTAGAGTAAAACAAGCGCGGACACTCGAGGTACTTAAAATTTGCGGCGGATATTTTATTCGCAAGATCCGAGCTCGCAATGAAACGAAAAAGGTAGGCAAAGAAGAGCGGAAAATGCACATGGCCAGATTTTTCATTTGGCGACGTAAAACAAGTCTTGCGCAGTTTGCGCAGTGCTTATAACAGAGTCGCGCCCACGCGGTTACTTATTGCCGCTTGAAGCTCGACGAGTGCGTCCGTAATGTCAGGCGTTATGTTGTGTTATTTTTGCCGGCGATGAGTTGCCCGGGGCCCCGGGACAAGGGTATAAAAGGAGACTCGAGTGGGGGGACTTGAGACGCGGGCAAATAGAGGATAAAGAGGCTCGAAGCGCACACGAAGCGAATAAATTTGCTTATATAGTCGGGAAAATACTCAACATCTCAATTCCAAGTTAAACGTACCTACGAAAAGTACCGGCACTGCCGTAACGATTCTCTCGAGCCTTACGTTAAGCGATAAAATGTGTCGATTTTTATCTCTGCCGAAAAGCCTGCACGTTTTAGTTTAATAGTTTTCGTACTTATTCTTAGGTTTTCGCTTCGTAATCACAAGGTTACATTATTTTTTATTAATCATTTTGTTTTATCTACAAATCTAATAAAGATGCCGCGATAGGAAGTTTATATTAAAACCGCATACTTTCACGTATTTCATAAAATTCTTGAGTACCTAGAAAACTCTCACGTACTCTCATAAGAATCTAGACTTTGCCAGCTATTAGCTAAGTAATATCGATAAGTAATACTTATCTTTATATTAATTGTTCCCAACAAAATTAGGATAAGCGACAGAAAGGGAAAATAAAAGCACTTGAAATACGTTTTAAAGATTTTAACTATATTTATTATCTTTTTACATAATTCGACGGTCCGTGGAGATCTCTACTCGATAACTAAAACAACTCCTTCCAAACAAAATTCACTTCTTAATTTATGTATCTACAGCTTAAAAGAACAATCACTTGGGATTTTCCGTAGAATATTACAAACTCTTAATTTTGCTTTGCAAATAATACTAATAATTTACAAATCGCATTTTTAATTCTCAAAGTAACATAATCTTCATTGCGAAATGAACGAATAAACCGAATATAATCCGAACTTTTTATTCGTTAATCGCTATGATCCTCTTAAAAGGTAATGCGACCTTCCCCGCCGGCCCTATGAAGTAATTCAATTACTTTTCCGCGCGGCTACAATGCGAGAAGAAAAAAGAAAGCAGTCGCGCAACTCGCGGGACGAGCGCGGCAAAAAAATCGGGAAGTGCGCGCGCGCGCGAGAAAGATCGGACGATGGGAGTGCGCTCGAGGAGAGATGGAACGATCGGCCCATTCATACTCTCCCGGCGTCTGTACTTTGCCGCTCGGCGCGCGCGGGGCGCTTTAAGCCTTTCACGGGCGGCAGTCGTGGCCTCGTTCATTTACAAGCCGACAGGCCGCGCGCGCGCACACGCACATGCACATGCACGCTGAAGACGCTTGCGTTTGCGAGCTCTTCGTATTTTCTTTTTTATTATCGCGTTGAATAATTATCAATAGGCGGTGGTGCTTCAGAGTTTTTGATGCCCTTTTTGAATGCGGCTTTTTCAAAAAATCCGAAAAGCTCGGGAATGAAATGTGAGGGGCAATGATTTTATGAATTCATTCAGTCAGTTATCAAATGTAGGTAATTTATTGATTTATTTTCTATACAGGATCTGACTTTTTGATTTTTATTTTATATTGAATGGATGGCTTCTATTCATACAATGATATCTCCAATGGTAGTGCAATGAAAACTATTCTGATCCTAGTAAAAAGTGCGCTTCTTTGCAGTATTTGGAAAAGACTTTTTGCCCATTTTATGAATAGAACAAAACACTCGCTAATTCTTATGGTGAACTAGAATTTAACTTTTAATTTAAAATTTGTATATGTATTAAAGTTATATTTTGAGTTATTATATTTTGAATTGAACTTAAAAATATAAATATAATATAATTTTTGCATTAAAATAGCCCTTAAAAAATTTTCTATTTAATTAATCCGTTTTATTCTCTTCCAGGGTATATTTGTACTTTTTATGTCTACGTAGAAATTATTATTTCACATACAGTAATCTTTTTACAAATCTATATAAAAGCAAAGCCATGTATATTTGTTCACTCAGAAAAATTACTATTTGGCAGAAGTCAGTTGATAAAACTTAAAGGTAAAATTATACTGTTAAAATTTAAAAAAAATTATATTATTACACACATTTCCCACGTAAAAAAATTATACTTTTTAAAATTTAGCCCATTCTGATTGGTCATGGGAAGCCAATTACAAACCTCCATTGACCCTATTTTAATCCACCCTCCTTAACCTGGTTATTTGGTTTATTGTTCAAAAATAACTAAAGTTGCTATAAACAACTAAAGTTGCTGGACAAATTTATCAAAAAAATCATCGAAATTTTTATGGCCTTATCGTTGAATAATAATTTTACCTATGTTAAACAGCAAGTGAATGGATTTGTTCCTGCAGCTGCAAATGAATTGTTAGTCTGTTCAACTGTAAGCAGAATATTATTATTTATACCTTCATTAACCACAAATGATATATAAGATTACTTTTCTTTAAATTCTCATTTACAAAGGGAGAATATTAATCTAATATTTTATTGGAGGTTAAATATATGACGAAACTTAACAATAGAACTCTTAGATCTAAATTCAAATTCCATTGACATATATTTTAAATATTTTTAATTCAGTATTTTGAAAATGAATAGCAAACACTAAATTCACCTATATACAAAATGTTTGCGAACTACGCAAATTCCCACTCCTCACCTATTCGGTTGTCGCTGAATCCTCGAAACTAATTAGCGCTTTCCTCATTGTGATAAGTCACTAAATTCGCAATTGCGGAAAACAGCAGCTTCTCCGCCTCGTTAACAGCGAATCAGCGGCCCCCGACAAGTCGGCTTTACGAGAAATACAGCGATTTGAATTCGAATTTCTCGGCGTATGCCGAGGCAATGCGGGGCCCGCTTTCCTCTCCATCCACATGTCGACGAAAGCGCCCGAGTCTTTTATCGGGCTCTTATTTTGCGGCGCTGCCTCGCGAGCGAGCGCGTAAATATTCATGCCGCGGAAGTGCAGGTATTTTTAAGAGAACGAAGCGGCGGGAGACGCGCCATTTAGATAAAGCCGGTGACGCAGGCTGAGTTATTTAGAAAAAAATGGAGCTTCCAGTGGACTGAAAATTTTATAGTTTTGCGTTTTAGCGACAAAATTGGAGCACTCGTGGTCAGCGCTTATCCGTGAAATTTTAGGTACAATATTTTGCGCGAAATCTAGAAAAAGCTGAATAAAAAAATGACAATTTTAAAAATGCAGGAAACTAAATGTGATGCAATATGATCTTACTTTTCATCGCATCACCGATTCTTGTCTTTAATAGCTGTAAGAGAAGTTCTGGTAGAATTAACGGAAAGTAAGGAGATGGATCTTTTTCTGACGATTCGAAGTATTTCCGGTTTCAGGTTGTCGATACGAGGGCAGGAGGTATCAAGAAAGCGAAGTCGTGTCCACGTCGGAGCCTTGCTTGCAATGCCGTTGCGTCGAGGGCGCTTTGCGCTGCCGGTTACGGGTTTGCCCACGCCTACCTCAGCCCGTGCCGCCAGGATGCCGCACCCGACCGCCCGCCGAGAATGCCTGCTGCCCCGAGCTCGTTTGCCGCAACGAAGAAGGTACATTTGAGTTTCCTCCCTCTTTTTTTTTTTTTTTTAATTTATTAAAGTCACGTTACAAAACATTTTCAGCAAGTATACTTTATACTCCGCGTGTATATATTTCACAAAGGGACTTTTTCATTATTCATTACCGAGGAATGTGCAAACAATATGGCTAAAATGGCAGTGAGTGCAATATTAAAAGTAATGATATTATGCACACGTCTGTCGTATTAATTGTAATTTTGAGTTTTAATTAAAAGGAAAGGGATTGCTGATTAAATTATGCGAACCGGTTTTGTTTGTTTCGTTCTCATCTTGCGCGCACTCGTGCATTCGCTTTATTGTGATTTCTCTTTGTCAACGCATCACTTTTCTTTAATTAATTTTTCCTCATAAAACGAACCACCAAGAGTAATAGGGGTGAGCGGGGCATAGTGGGCCGCGCATACGAATTTTAGACGCGTATTGTGGGTCACCTTGTCATCTAAATCTGATCTGTAACCCCTAAACTTAACGTATAATTGGTACGATACCTTTTGAGGTAAGTAAGTTTAGGTGTTGCAAATCAAATTTAGATGATAAGGTAGCCCAGAATACACCTCTAAAAAATCGTATGCGAGGCCCACTATGCCCCGCTCTCCCCTAAATAAATTAATTAAGCGCCGGCGGTCAAATCAAAAGTCATCAATTTATTGTGAATTGCTCTATCTAGAAAGTGGAATTCACCTTTTCCAGATGTAATTTTAAAACGGGAATCAATTAATAATGAAATAATTTGTATCGTTACCTAGTATCAATTTAGCTTTAAGGTGTCATTATATATCTGTATAATTTTGTAGATGAAAATGAAAACATCCTACATCGCTCGAATGCTGCAATTTCTCATCACCCCCGTGTAGAGGAAGGTAATTATTTTAAAAATAATGCTACTTACATTATCAAATGTACCCACACCGTTGATGAAATTAAATTTTAATTATAACATTACATAAATCTTGAATAACACAATAGTGTATAAAAGGCACTATACTGTGCCCATAAATTAATAATTCGGCTAGATCTGACGTCTCTTTAAGTCGAGCCTCGAGCGCCGGCGAAGTATCCTCTCGCGGAAACATAAGTTTCGCATAACCATGGGCATTAAATCGTGGTCGTTGTCGCGGCGTGACGCGACGACGACCGGCGCGCGTGTTGCAGGATGCCTTTACGAGGGCGTCCGGTACGGACCGGGCTCGGCGATGATGGGCTCGCGGCGCTGCGAGTACTGCTACTGCATTTCCGGCGCGCGAAGATGCATCCGGCCCAAATGCCTGCTGCCGCTGCCCGGATGCGCGCCACTTTACGCCCCGTATTCCTGCTGCCCCGTCGCCTACAACTGCACCCGTGAGTATACAATCCGCGGCCTGCTTAATACGCAATCTTAGGCGTGATCCTCCAAAGGATTCACTGCAAACTTTATATCGTGCCACTGCCTACCAGATTTCTTTTTTGTTTTGTAAATATACAGATTTTTTTTCTTTAAATGACTAGAACAAATTACTTCAGACTTATATGTGAAGCTGTTCTTTCTACCTGTGACATTTTTAGTTAAGATCTGAAATTTTAATTATTTTATCTTTTTAGTAGACATTCACATTTCTTGTGTTACGGATAAAAAAAAGGTCTTGGAAAAAATTGTGCGTGTTACTGATTAGATTTAATTACATGCTGAACTGCATTAGTTCACTTTCAAACTTTTTCAATTAAAAAACAATTGTAATATGAAAATATTATGTATTAATATTGTGTATTAAGATAGTAATCAATTAAGCATGAAATTTTGATACTTTAGTTTAAAAGTGCAGATTTGTTTTGAACGGATTATTTATCCTAATTAATATGCAAATAGCAGAAGTTGATTTTACGTATTGTAAATGAAAATCGGGCTATGCAAATAAATCACTAAATATTAATTACCTAATTAGGTCATCTGTTTCGCTGTTAATTAATAATTTTAAGTACCTTTACGGATTTGAAAATACCGTACTAAATATAGAGCGCAGTGAAGAATTAACGAACGTATTTATCTTTGGCCTGTAACGATGTGATCTATCGCGTGCCGCTTAATTTGTTTCGCAGGTCAGCCTGAGTTTTCAACGACCCTCGCGGCAATTTCGGGAAACGGTAAGTTGTTCGTCTTACATACGTACCTAGTTGATTTTACCTTCGAAACGTGCGATGGTGCAATTAAGGGCTCACGCGATCCTGCTTTCTTAACCACAGCTATGACCTTTATTTTGACGCTTCATACACCTGTGCTGCGCTGCTTTTAAAAGTTCTTTGCTGGGCCTATTTTATTACCAGCCAAGGGATAATTTTATAATATATCATTAAATTTTTATTCTTGATTGCTAATACTAAAAAATTTAGTGTTTCATAATTTATTGTTTAGTGCCTACACAAGTGCAAGGTCAAATTTTGCAAGTTGGCAGTTCAAAAATAGACAATATATTATAATTAGGTAGTAACTTTTTTCCAAGTCGTGATGTCTGATCGGAGAGTAAAAACTAGTTTAAAGATTGCGATCAATACTAGAGATTTTAGAATGAGATAATACTGAGGATATTCTGCAAAAAGCATTTTCAACTATTCGCATCCTTCATTAAAAATATAGTTTATTTTTTTATTTTACAGAGCGATGGAAAAAAAGGTTTAGTCTTTGAAAATAAATGTCTTAACAAACTCGTCTGTTTCTACTTCCGCGTGCTGTACGCGCAGTGACATGAGATAGATAAAGATCGATTCTTTTCATTTTTACCTTTTGTCTTATTTTTACGGTTTTACATATATTTCTCCAACAAAAGATTAATTAATTACTTTTCATAGTTATTTTAATAAAACAATACTAACTCGAAATGAAGAATAAGAAGGTTTGGTACTTTACACATTATTAACCAATATCTCATTAAATTAAAAATAAAAAAACTGTATTCAATTAAAAGAATGAAAATTAATTAATAATACATCCTTCAAAGAATATTGAACGCTCGTAAAGCCCAACGCGACCAAGGGATTTGCCGCAGGAAGGGAGCGAAATCATTTACTCGAAGAGCGCATAGGTGGACTTGCGGGATCGCGGGGGGCGCGCAAACACGCTCGACATAATTGCGGGAGGGCGGAGAGGGTAGGGCGAGGGGTCGGAGGATGTGTAATTGAAAATTGAGCGTGGCGCATTATTGTTGCACGGGCCGGCTCCGCACCAAGGCTGTCGCACGGGCCAGCGCATCTACCAGGAGGGCGAGATGGTGCGGGACAGCGCGCGCAAGGCGGCCTGCGATAATTGCTTCTGCGCCATGGGCGCGATCCGCTGCGTGCCCCTGGCCTGCGCGCCGCCCCTCCAGGGCTGCAAACCCATCGTCCGCGAGGGACAGTGCTGTCCCTCCACCTACAATTGCAGTGAGTACAGGCTCCGCTAATTTTCGGAACTACTGATTTTTTTGTTTTCGGTATAAAACCATCCTCGTGCTTTTATTTTGATTGTACTACACAGAAAGAATAAAAAGTATATTCAACAAGTTTTGTTTTTACACTTTCACAAGTATCTGTAGAAACAGCTTAAAGAAATGTAAAATATACTTTTGAACATCGGCAATATGTTTTCTTGTAACTTTAAAGTGTAAGCCGTATCTACATTTTATGAAATGGAGTTTCTACTTTTGAAATGTTACTTTACAAATGTTTCTTTTTTACTTTTGTTTTGTTTTGTTTCTTTTTTTCCTCATTTTGCAATACTGTTTTTACTTTTTCCTAATCTAATAGATTTTACTAGTCTGAAGCGTTATAGATTTGCTGTTTTATTTTTTCCATGTACTATTGAATAATGCTGATGTAGATTGCGCTTAAATTTGATTCCAAGAGTTCATAGCATTCGTATTATATCAATTTGATGAGGAATTTATTAATGAAAGCGTATTCAGGTATTTGTTTTTTTATTGAGCTTTTATGTTGAAATATTTTCCAGCGTTTAAAGTTCAATAAATTCCGGTAATTGTACATATAAAGGAATTTCATCTTTTAATTTCTATGTTTTTTATCTTTCTATAGGTGGAACTATCGAGGTGAAAGCGACTCAAAATTATGCCTCTTATGCATTCATTAGCAAGGATTATGCAAAATTTCGAAAAGAAACTAATTTTTATGTAAGTCTTCAATCATAAATACGATATTGTACAATTATTTTACTTTTCTTAAAATTTGGAAAAAAATGACGCATTTAAAAAATATATTATCTAAAAAAGACAGGCATATAAATGACGAGATGTAAATGTAAAAAGGTCATCTGATTAAAAATTTCATTCGGCAAAACTTTTCAATCTGGCAACCGCGCAAGAGGAAGCCGGGTTTAAAAAAAAGCAGATAAATATCCTTGCTCGTTACCGCGCTGAATGGACGAATGTTAAATAAGCCACGAAATGACGTATCTATATAGAAGTGTATGCACTGCCGTAGCCTGCGATTCACGACGCCGAGCTGTCGAGCGTTGAGGGCCGGGGTCACCGGGTCGTAAACGAGGCCCTTGAAACCGACGGCGGCAGCGGAGCCGACACCCCGGATATCATCACTGAAAAGTTCGCCATGGCAACCGAATCAATCCCGACCCTCGAGACGGAAACGATGAACAACGAGATCCTCGGCGAGACCACGGATTATCCGAAGCACACGACTCGCGATCAAGAGCAGCTTACCGCCACAACCACTGAGGTGTGCTGAAATCCCTTTATCGAGTATCAATTTTATGCCGCTTCTTTTTTATTTTCGCAGGCAATCAGGTTTGCTGCTTAATAGAGTTGCAATACTTTCAATTTGTACGTAGATAAAATAATAGTCATTTGGTTAATTGTTCAATATTGATGTCGAGCTGTCAACAGTATTATTTTTACTACATTGAGAAAAATGTTTAATATAATTTACTATAAAACTAGTAAAAATTGCTATACTTTGTAGTAATTGGAGGACATACCCAACCTAGATAGAATTTTAATACAATTTATACTAAATTTTGCACAAATGTTACGAAAAAATATAATCACCTCCTCTAAAAATTACAACATAAAATAGCAAAAATCACCAATTTTAAAATTTACTGCATTCAAGTCAAATTTTACTAATAAATATTGTAAAATTTACTATTTAATCAAGTACTTTTTACTAGAAAGTATCAGTTGACATGCGCTGCCTGGATCTTCAGGTTAGGTTCCTTTTTTTTCGAACTGCCCATGAAAATGTTTGTTTTCTACGCATAGGTGGCGATGCTTCTGTTCGTCTGTTTTTCTCGTATGCAGTCAGAATATTGGTCAGTTAGTTTATAAGAGCGGGTCTTCTGAAGTTCAATAAGTTAAACATATAAGCGGGCGATTATTAAGCGAGCGAATTATACGGATAAGTTCTTGTTAGGTAAAGATTGTAGGTTGAAAAAAGCGACAGCAGTTTAATAAGGATAATAAACAAGCCGGAAGAATATACTATTTTACAATATTATATGGTAAAATTTAAATTGAATGAATTTTTACTAAAAAAATAGCAATTTTTGTTAAAAGCGAGTATATCTCTCCATTGCTATAATTAATAGAAATTTTTACTATAAGTTTAGTAAATTTTACTACACTAAGATTTTTCTCAGTCTAATTGTTTAAATTTAGAAATTCATAAAATCTCACGTTTAAATTGTCGGCCAGATATAATTGTTCAAGTAAATCGAATTTTATCACTTTTCGTAAACTTTTTGTGTAATATTTTCGATAGATCAAGATCGACAGTGTTATTAAATTACGTCCTGATTGTAGTTATCGACGAGCACGGACACATCCGAGCTGTTGACGATGATGACGACGGTGAACGGGCGCGAGGAGGCCACCTCCCTCTCGGCGGCGTATTTCCGCGAAGCCGGCACTACGACGCTCGAGGACACTTCGGCGGAGACGACGACGACGCCGGCCGTCGCCGGCACGTCTCCCTCGGATGAAGACGCCACCGCAACCACTGTCGCCGACACCGCGATAACGGAACTACCGACCTCCATTAGCGCCGCCGCCTCTACCAGCCAAGGGTACATTGTCATGTGTTCGATCAAGGAGTTGCGTTACATGTCACATTATATATTAATTTCCTCCTCTTCTCTATCAAATTTTTTCCTCTATTCACTATAACTTTGTTCCTTGCTCGAAGGATAGTAAATATTTCGAAGCTATCGATATCTTTAACTGTCAATCGATACATTGATTTTTACTTTTATCTTAGATTATAAATTCAAACATTAACTGCTCTTTTTACTCAACAATTTTACCTTTAAAATGAAATATTATATTAATTAAAAGTTACA
The DNA here is from genome assembly GCA_035586675.1 of Eurytoma californica. Taxonomy (NCBI): domain Eukaryota; kingdom Metazoa; phylum Arthropoda; class Insecta; order Hymenoptera; family Eurytomidae; genus Eurytoma; species Eurytoma californica. The sequence goes on along the minus strand of JAXIUT010000009.1, from coordinate 7,770,060 downwards.
AAATTACTTCTCACGTAGGCAAGAAGCGGAGAGTGCAGCAAGCAAGAAAGTTCAGTTAGACACGACGTTATCTATAAATCTCAACTCAACAGCCGGAACATCTACTGTGACATCTACGACGATGTCAACGACATCATCTTCCGCGCACACTTCTGCGCCGAAAACATCGAAGAGTACTTCAACAACGAAAGTTACGACACCCAGGACGACGCAAACGATTACTACTCCGGCCAAGACATCGCCGACAATTACTAGGACGATCAAAACATCAGCGCCGAACGCTTCCACGCCCAAGACATCGACGCCGAGGCGTACTACTCCGAAAATACCGGCGAGCCCAACGACACCGAAAATATCGCCGACGACCAAGCCGTTCGCTCCGAAAGTTACAACTGCGAAAACATCAGCGAGGAACACGTCGAAAGTGCCGTCGATGAACATTACAGCGACGTCGACGACCACAAGCACGGGTCAATCCGGCGTCGCAGTAGAAAAAGGGGCGAGTGGTCGGACGACGACGGCGTCTCCGCCGATCAAGAGGGTCGACGCGAAAGTGTCATCAACGGACGAGGCGGAAGAGAAGATCTCGGTGATAGCCGTGAAGAAGCCTTCGGGAGCAGTGCCGACCTCGATAATCGTTCCCGACGACATGCTCGTGATGAACGTCACCGTCAAGACGAACGTCGCGGTGGGCCACATACACGGCGTCACGATAAACCCCATCGACAAACCCATACCACCCGACATCGAGGCAATAATCAACATCACCAATCGCGGCAAGGGGCAGGATTACGAGTACGATTACAGCGAACCCACCCTCCCACCGTCCCTACCTAACGTTAGGTAATTAGTTTCTTTTTTGCGTTTTATTATTTTCATCGTTTTTTAACACTAGAAAAATTTTCAACAATTTCTTTCTACTTCAGAAGGGTAATGCTTCTTTTTAATTTGTATCCTCTTCAAAATATGTATCATAGATTATGATGCGCCATAATTATTGTTGAGATTAGAAACTGGATCAGAAAAGCATTTATTACATAATCATTTAATTTATAAATTTAGAGTAATAAGAAAATTTAAATATTGAACATTTATGACACTAGTCTATTTAATTAAACTAATTATTATTTGATTAAAATTAAAATATGTAATTTATATCAAAACATTTTGAATTTTGGCGCCATCCCACTAAATGTTTACTCATGAACCAAATAAGAGTCTTCTTTAAAATTTTCATAACATTCTCGACATAGTTTTTTCAAGATAGAGAAAAAAAGTATTGCATGCTTTTATTTAAATAAGTAAACAAACCTGCTTAATTAAGTGCAAGTATCTGACAATAAGTTGATCTATTTTCTACACTTAATTATGTTTTAGTAAAAATTCTGAAAGAGTACAAAAAAGGCAATCAATTAACTTATAAAATTTAAAGTTAAAAGCGAAAAAAAAAGAAGAAATCTTATTTGCTCTGGAGAATAACATTTCTCGGTGGGGAATATTCATGCGATAATAAAAGGTAAACGGCTCGCGGCACGGAGAGAGCAATTTCCATTTGCATTCGTGAAAAGCTTAAAGTGAGCCGTGCGCGCGCCACCGCCGCGAGATAATGCCAATAATTAAGCAAGACAAATGTAGAGACTAAAGACTCGCTGGCGCTGCTTTTCAGAATAATTCCCTTCGTCGCCGCGGACGCCTTAGTCAAGGACAAGGACGAGGACGTGCCGGCGGCCGTGACCGGATACCCCACCAGTGCCGTCGCGGTACCGCCGCCGGAATTGGGGCCGGCGGGCACCAATTTCTACGACATTGTCAAGCAGGAGAACCGATTCAGCCCGCCCGAGAAAACCGAGGGTAAAAATATCCACTTCTCTCTTTTTATCGACTTTACGCGAACCTTCGATTAACTTTTTTTTTTATTTACGTAAGTTAATTAGATCATAAAAATACAGTTCATTGCCTCATTTGAAAAAATCAATGTTTATCTATTTTTTAATTTAAAATAGGTTAAAACAAATTTAATTAAAAAGTTACATCCAAATTAAAAATGAGAAAATAGTTAATTATACAGCCCGCATAAGAATTAGTGAAATGTAATCATTTAATGAAGACTCATTTCACGAGGTAGAAAAGTGTTTAGGTAAATAAGATCTTCTTTCGCGTTTAACAGGTGGTTTCGTGCCAAGGGAGCCGCCGTACTTTGACCCACTTTTCCATTCGTCAAATCTAAATTTAGAAATAGGCACCGGAGTCACTGTCGCTCCGGGGATTATTCCAGTACCCAATCCCCATCGGAAAAACAATGGTACGTCAATTACTTGAGATAATTAAAATTTTGATTAGTTTTCTGAAAAAATTGCTTTCTGATAATTAATATGCATTATTCCATTTTCATTTGGCGTTATTAAGAGCTGCCGCATAATTGCCTGTACGAGGAGCGCGAATACGGTCATGGTCACGTTCTACCCAGCAGAACTCCCTGCGTTACCTGTATATGTTACTACGGAGAAATTGTTTGTACGAATCATAAATGCCCTCCCCTCAAGGTTGGCTGTAAACAAGTAAACAATCCTAATGACAAGTGCTGTAGTAAGTTAAATTGTGGTATGTATATGAATATTATTAAATTACTATTGATTTGTTAATTTTAAAATATTTTTTTCTTACTTATTGACTGCTTCTTTTCTACTGTAGTAAAAAATGTTTTTTCGTGAGTTCAAGACTGGAATTTGGAGATTAAAAAGAAATTACGTCTTCAACTG
>JAXIUT010000009.1:7743435-7755694 GCA_035586675.1 Eurytoma californica | reverse complement strand
CTCAGTTTCCAGATGGAATTATGACTACAGCTGGATAAAAATGAGTAAAAAATGTTATATACTATAAATATATAATAAAAATATAATTTTTATCTGAAACTGTTTTTTTCTCAGGTAAATAACTAAGAAAATCGGTTATATGTCCCATAGTTCCTTAATTAGTTATTAAATGGATTCATTTTTATACAAAGGGTTATATTTATTTGTAGATAGGAACAATCTAATCTCCATATAGATAATCAATCTGAAGAGGACTCGTATCCTTTTGTGAAAGAAAAAAAAAATAGATTCTATTGTTTATGCAGTAAATTTAGCTATAAAATGTCAAGTTATTATAACTTTCTTAAGTGCCAGTAGAAACAGATCTTGAACTTTATGCAGAGATACCTTATTTAAAGATGCTTTAAAAAAAAAATTTTGTTTCTATTTAAGCATATTATTTTTAAATTAAAAATTAATATAATGGAGCAGAAAATCAATTTTAAATGGTAATAACAAATTCTCTTTTTGAGGAAGCTTTGTGTGAATTTAAGTGATTTTTTAATTATATTTGTGGGATAAACCTAAATTCCATATAAATAATAATCCTAAATTCTATGTAGGTATAACAAATACACTTCAGAGTATTGAAAAATTATTTAAATAACTTAAATATTTTCATATTTATTTTGCGGCGCACGTATTTAAAATATTATTGTCGGTATAAATAATAAATTTAATTAAAAAAAAAATAAATAAATTGCACTTAAAATCAAACAGACTAGTAGGAGTCGGGTATTCAGTTTGCTTTATCGCATTTCCCCGAAGCACTTGTTCCTCCTCGCCGGCTACGACGGGTGTATAGACGGTCGCTGTATAGACGGTCTAAAATAAACGAATTTTACCGTGAGCTGCAGTCTCGTAGCCGTCGAACGGAGGCGCGTCGCAGATGCAAATAAGCCGCGAGCGGCTTTTGCGCGCGAGGAGAGCTCACCTCGGATACACACACTCTCCTTTTAGAGCCTGGAAGTCGGGGGTGGGCCAAACGAACACACCGACGGCGTAAACTATCGCTGGCGGCCGAAGGCAACGAGCCGCGAACTCCGTCTCAGCCGCTGAGTGAAATTCGCCCGCAGGGCCACTTTTCTTCGCCCCGCCGCTGCCATCCGTATTTTTCTGTTTGCTCGCGCTCCCTCCGACTCCTGGCCTTTTTTTTTGTTGCAAACCCTGTTTGCCACTTCACTTTTCCCGCTGCTCTTTCCAACGTTCCGATACGGATTCTCGTATACGCTTTTTTTTATCGGTGCGCGAGCTTTGATTTCACGAGCACCGAAAGTCCCAGCTTTACATTTTGATTGGAGTTTGCAGGACGTTTTAAAAAATCTGATTTCGCGAAATTCGACGCCCCCGCCCCCTCCTGGAAATTCAATCGACTCTCGGCAAACCCCGCCGTTTTCGAAATTGAACATCGTCGCCGGTCGCTTTTCCCATCAGCCGATCGAATCGGCCGGTGTTTAACTTTCTTTGTCTCGTCCTCCATCTTTTTCCCGGGCCCCTCATCGCTTATATATATAGGACACGACGCACTTACTCGCGTCCCAGTGGGACTCATCGAACGGCACTTTGCGCGCGAGTCTCGCGCGGCGCCGAGAATCGTTCCGAGAGCCCGGCGAGGGATTAACTCGCGATTTAGCTTGATAAAGTGTTTAAATTGGATCGGCGCCGGGTATTTCTCGCCGTCGCGTGTCTGCTAGGGTGAGAAATCGATGAGATTTCCGCGGGCGGCGATCGTTTCGTTTCAATTATCGCGACGCGCGCTCGCCAGCACGAAAATTTTTGTTTGCTCAACACTCGCGAGCGCGCGCCTCTCATGTAAGGGATAGTCTTTATTCTGATTGCGTCAATATTTGCTCGAAAGAATTGCGCCGAGTACACCTTATTGGGTTTCGAGCATAACTGTACAAATAACAATTTCAATTTAGAAATTTTGTTTGAAGTTAGGTGCGGAGTGCGTAATTTGTATTTCCACTTTTGAATTTTCGCTTTGAGTCAATTCGAGCGCGTGAGATACTAGAGGGCTGCACTTTGAGTAATTGTTTTTTTTTTTTTTTAACTTCGCTTTTAATTCAACGGGTTATAATTAAAATTTCTCTTATCAGATTCGCGAAAATAACGTGTCTACATTTTATCGGCGGGATCAGGGGGGATTAAAATTTCCATAAGCGAAACATTATGCGAAGTCTCAAACGAAGTTGGCGGAGATAACTGAAGGACAAAAGTAGATTATGAGAATTTTGTTGTGCCAAAGGATTAAAAATTTTCATTAAGGAAGAAAAGGCACGCACTTCGCGCGGGCAAAAATTTCATTTGGGAAGGCCGGCCGTTGACCTCCTCCGCTTCGAATTTCATCACGCCCGCTATAGGGGGAACTAACGTTAAATCCTTCTTCAATTCATCGCTAATCTCATTATCCGAGTCTTACGTAAGCTGCACTCGCAACAAAAATAACGAGGCGGGCAAAGCGGGCATCGATTGGCACCGGTATACGAGGCCGTAACGCTCGACCGTTCCTTATTTACGTACTTGCCGCTCCGACGGGAAGTTGGCGAAATTCGGATTAAACGATTCGAGCGGCGAGTTTCCCTTAAATTTCTTAAGAAGTTCCATTGAGGAACGCAACGACGGCTCTTCGTATCCCGGGCTCGGCGGTATACGGCTCGGTGGCTGGCTCGCTCGTTGCCCGCTGCTTGTCGATACGATTCGACCCAATTAAAGGGAGCGAACGATCCGTATCTAACTCCTTCAGAAACTTTCAAACCTCCCTCGCTCACTGCCCAGACTGTTTCGCTCGTGTCAGGCATTTCTTCTCTCTTCCTCTAGCTCGCCCGATCTGCTCGCCTGCTTACTCCATCCCCTCCACCCTCTCCCACAATCGTCCCTCGCTTCGCGCTCTAATTTTTCATGCTACAGCTCACTCTTTCCTCTCTCCTCACTATCGTCCTTTTTTTACCCTTGCAGTTTTCCACTGTTTTACGCCTCTTTTCTTTATTCGCTTATTGCGCCGGATTTTTCTTTTTTTACGGCTCAACGAAAAGGAAAATTCCCGGTGCTGAACAGCTATACGCAGTTTCGCGTACAGCTGGATGTGATAATTATCGTAATTTATCTTTCCTTCTCTTTTAATTACACTTTTTTTACGACTTCAATTCTATTTTTTCCGCGTCTCGCTGCGTTCTTTATTTTTCTAAAGCGCCCGTGATGGAGTAAACGCGCAATTAAAAAAACGTAAATCATTAGCCGACTAATTTCGAGAAAGCGGCTGAACTTTAAACGCACGCAGCATCGGTCTGAGCGGCGTTGGCGGGATTTGCGGGTTGCATTAAAATTCCAAGTGCGGGAGACCGGCGGGATTCGATCGGCTATTACGCTCGCTGCAGCTGTTGTCTCTCTTATTCAGCATGAAAGAAGCTAAAAGGGTCGTGTGGCGAAAGGCTTGATCGTTTTAAGGAGAGCCTTCCTGCATACGTAAAACCTCGGCGGGGAGGGAGGGGCAATTAAAGATTGCCTCTCCGGCCCGGGGAAATTATACGCGTCCCATTTGGAAAGAGAGAGAGACCGAATCTCGTTGGTACTGTCGGTTAAGGGGGCGGAAAATGGAAGGAAAACTGTGATATTGTGACTTCCGGGGATGCGAATCGGCTCGTTGTATTTCGTCAAGATTAAGAAGCCCGCCGCTGAATTTTACGCGGCTTGGGCGCGACTTGAATATTTATGAGAGCTACATCGTGCGGTGAAAAGGGTTGCGGGCACGGATGGTGGTCTCGCGAAAAATAGTTCGCCCAGGCTCCAATTAAGATAACCCAACGACGGCTGCTTTGCATTTAATGTTTATTCGCTTTCGAGCACTTAGTTCCTTGCTTTTTCCGGTTGCCGCGCGGCTCTTTTTTCTAACAAAGCAGGGAGACCGTTCTAGTCGTTTTGGCTAATAACGCCGCTGCAATATGGATGACGCTGTTAGTTTGTTTTGAATATTCATGGGATATTCTCGATTTTATTTGCAGATTAAATTGCTTGTTTTATCTGGATATTTGATAACAAGTTATTAATATGGGGTGTTTAGATTACGAATTAGGCATGAGAAGGAATCGAAAGAATACCATTTCAAAGCTGCATGAATTATCTACATAATTATTCATCAATTTACATCCGTTAATAGTCGTACAATCATGATATAATGACGAGCTTAGAAAATGTAATATCTTTGAATATGCAGTGAATTTTGATCCAGCATAGAGTAACGTTTTAAGAATGCAATTCGTACATGATACGAGTACAACTAAAGTTGTCTTTTTTTAGAGCTACAAAATAGACAATCAACATGTGCAATTTCACTGTTATAGAAATGAATATATAAAAATTGTACGTGAGTTTTAAACATAAAAAATGTAGGCACACTGTTTTATGTGGAAATTTAAATGAAGTAGTAAAAATGCAAAAAATTTGAATTTTTATTTAACAATATTTCGCTGTAAATAGCATGTGGTAGTGGTGCAAACGGTAAATGCAATTGAGTACATTTTCTTCGTTAATGCTGCGTAAAAAGTATACATAAAAAACGAAATAATAGAAAATCCTCGAGTTTGAAAATGATGGCTAAAATATTTATGGATTCTCAAAAAAGTCTTTAAAAATCAAGAAAGCGAGAGCCAAAATGCAAAGGAGCGAGCGGCAGTTTGTTCAGAAACGAATTCAGTGAATTTTCCCGTGAGTTATGCCGCGGACGTATCTTTCGCGAGGCTCGGCAGTCCGCTCCGTGCGCCTCGGCGCATACGTCTACATCGGCTCTCCGCCCCATATATATACCCATCGAGCGCTGCGGCTGCAAGCCGTATCGCAGGTTTGATTTATCCGCGAATTTGAATAACATGAGAGCCGTGTTTTTCGATAATAGCTCGATATTGTATCGGCCGCGCCGGTGCTGCCGGCACTCACTCCGCCGCCTCCCCCGTCGGACTTACATATAGGTACGAGGCAGAAACGAGCCCGGCCCTGCGCCGCGCTCCAGACAATACGTATCTCGGAAAATAATTTCTCGACTCTTATATTCCGCGGGCGGCGACGTTGAGCGAAATGGCAGCGAAGCCGTATTCCCTGGAAGCCTCTCTCCCCCTTTTCTCTCGCGGCGGCGAGTCGCTTTTACATCCCCGCGCGGTATAAGGGTTCATAATGCAGTGGCTGCGCCTCCAGAAATTGCGTTTTTCAATTAGAGAGAATCCTAGAGCCCGATAGTATTACCGCGAGCGACGCCGGGCGCGCCGCTAAAACGCCCCCGCGCGCGTTTAACTGTATTGTGTCCTTTTTAATGCAGTTGACTCTCCGCGCGCGACATCCTACCGAACTCCCCATTGTGCGCGGCGAGCACTGGCCTTTCGAAGAGCCACCCACACGCTCGCCTGCTACTTTATGAATATTCAAACGACAAAAAGAAGGCTGTGTGTTTTTCTAGTTGAAATTTTAATGGAACGCGCGGTATTGTTGCCTTTTGTCTTTCTTTTTCAATTCATAAATAGACTTGAGAATTCAGGGCAAATCAGATACGTTGAGAGGATCCCGAGTTCTGGAAAATTTTTCTACAAAATATATACGAGAACACTGATATTATTAAATATTTGTAATAGTTTATTTATTCATGTAATAAGAATGTATATGAAACCTAGTTCTGCTTTATAACATGATTTTTAAAAAATAAAGTTCAAGGTGCTATGATTTTCATTATTAAACAAAAACTATTACAATTTTTTGATAATAATAGCAGTTTTTAGAAGCGAAGCAAATCATTATGGTAAGTTTAATTGGATAAAAAAATTAGGTTGACTCTGATGTCCGGTCAGACAGTATACTCTTATATAGATGGGTAAAATGAGACTCTAACGATCACTGCGGACTGTGTTTAACGATTTATAAAATATTAAATTGAATTAAAATATTAATATTAAAATCGTTAAACACAGTGATCTCGCAGTCCGAGTGATTGTTAGAATCTCATTTTACTTCATCAACTTTAAATAGAAAAATTTACATACTTCAGACTTCAGGTTCTTTCAATTCTGGAAAGTAGACCAAACAATTTTACTATCATCTCCATTTTTTCTCCATTCGTAATCGATCGCGTTCACTTTGCAAGCCCCCATCGACAGGCATCGAATCAGTTCGCGCGGAATAATTGCCTTCGTTCGCAGCGTTTAGTCGGCGCTCACAAAGAAGCCGTACAGTAATAGTCCGTTTGCGGAGACATCGATTGAAATTTCTTATCGAGCTATTCGCGTGGGCAACAATAAAACCGGAACGGCTCGATGACCGGCGGCCCGATTGTTCGGCAGCTGTCGTAGGCAGGCTCCGGCCGCGAGCCGTGTATTCGCGTAAAACGCAAAACGCAGGCTCTTCGCCGCTCAGCTGGCCGATGGCGAATCTACAATTTTGCGACACTCTGCGGCCGGCGAACGTCAGTTGCAGCTCGATTACACGTCATTGTCACGATGGGCTCCGGCCGGGGGCCTCCGGCTCGCGAACAATCGATTCCGCCGGCGAACTACGCTGCGGCCGCGAGGTCCACCCCGTGCTCCTCACCGACCCTATACCGCCGGATTGCCGTTCATAATTTCACGTCATAAAGGCACTGCTTGATTGGCGCGAGAGTTACAGAGCGGCGACTGAATAATAGACGCGCAATCAGTTCTGCAATTTTGTTGTTGCGCGAAATGTCGGGTACGGGAAGTCTTTTGCGGCCGCCCCCCCCCCCCCCCTTCCCCTTCATCACGCCGACCGCTGAATGGAGATTCATCAACATTTTACAGGCATCCCCCGGATTACCGCAGGATGAGCGTTTTCGATATTAACGAAATTCGTTTCCCGCAGCGAGCGAGTGATCAAAATTTAGCGGCTCCGCAACTCACTGCGAGGGGTTGGCGCTGTGCTCTTTTAAAATCCGAATTCCCAGGGAACGCCCAGAAAATTGCGGATGAATGGTGCGACTGGAAATAGCGCATAATTGTGGTTTATCTTACGCGAGTAATGAGATGAGATGTTTGCAGTCACGGCAAATAATTACTTGGTTATTTTTAATCCCAAGTTGGATAGTTAACTACTTGAAAGCGTTATTCAATTGTCAGCGCTTTCAAGTAGTTGTGAACTTCAAACCACTGTTTTAGTGTAAGTTTATATTCACTCACAATGAAGATGCTTGGTAAACTTTATTTTAAGTCCACTTCCTCTTATTTGCAGTTAGTAAAGTTGTGCTAAAAGAATTAAATATTTCACAAAAAAAATATGTAAATTTTGTTAGTTATTTTAATTAAAAATAATTAAAAGTTTGTATTTTAGCATTAACTAACGTGCTTTCACAAAGGTACATTAAATCAATTCTCTGGTCGTCTATACTTAAAAAAAAAGCAATCAAAACTAGTGCAAATTATCTACTTTTTTACTTGCGTTTTAAAGATAAGAATAATAACGCTCCCTGCTACCGCATAAAAATTATAATGTCTTTTAATGTTAATATGGTCTAAACGCTGACGGTAAAAAAAAAGATATTTGAAGGAACTTAATGATATGCTATAGCCATAGTCATGAAAAACCATTAACGGCGGAATAAAAAAATCGTTACGGCTGGTTAAAAGGATAAAAAGGCGAGTTTGAAGGCCGCAGCCGGGAAGCTTTGAAAGACAATCACGTCGGCGGCGCACTCGGAATCACGCATAATCGCGCGATCCATTCCCGCGGCGCATAAAAAAGAGGCCGCCTTAAAAGTTGAGCGAGCCGCTTGCGCGTGCCGCCTTGTCCCCTCATCCGCTCCCCTTCCCGGTGCCACGCATGCACGAATGAAAATTCGCTCGGCCGCGAATCGATAGGGATAGCGCTCGGGCTCCTCCGCGGCACCTTTCTTGGCCTGCCGCCTCCTTTTCACGAGCGACCATCAAAATTACGAGGGGACATTAAGGGCTCTCGGCGCGGCTGCTTCCCGGCGGAAACGCCCGCGTTTACGAGGCCCCCGTCGCTCGCCGCGAAACGAAGCGTGGAAATACTTTTGCAAAAGCTCGTATAAGAGAGCATCCCGGGCGTCGCCGCGCAGCCAGGCAGTTTGCAGCCCGTCCTCGCTCTTTTCTCTCGCCGCGGGAGCGAATCGAAGGCGCGGCGCGTCGCCGATCCTCGCGGGGATATCGCCCCTCCGCGGGCCGCACGCGGCGTGGAGGCGACGGTGGGGATCGTAAACGCACCCCCAGAATGGTCTATTAATTTTCATCCTTACCGCCTGGATTATTAATTTTTTATATCAAGGGGGACGCTGCCGCTGACAGCCCCAATGACTTCAGTGGCTTTCCGTGGTTTAGGGATCTTTACGGGGCCGAGTACTTTATTTTGATAGATGCGCTCATTTTTTCGAGAATTAATTGCGTTAACGACCGCTAATAACTGCTAACGGTTTTGTGGCTTGGCGTAAGGAGATAATTGCTTATACTCTTATGTTATGAAAGGGAGTTTTACGCAACAAAGAGTCAAGGTCATGGTACCCTAGTCAAAAATTCTAAAGGACATAAGATTCCAATAAAATCAACAGGTTACGAGATATCAGCGATTAAAGATCGATGACGATGTCATAATAGTATTTAATACCAGATATAATTCTGAGTTATAGCGTCATGTCGTCGAGATATTAATCTGCCAAGCCGACTAAGGCAAGGCTGAGAAGGTCCGGCCAACTAAGACAACGATCTTACTTTAGTTGACTGAGCTTTTGAACTCTCTTTCGTGATGCCACACACCCCAACAAATACCTGAAATAAAATAGCGTAAGGCCTCATTATGTAAATCACTGTCTTAAATAAGTAACTTTGCAATGTGAAGTCAATTTATAATGTATCTTAATCAATATAATCAATAAATCCAAACACGAAAAATTATTATCATTAAGATTTTACAAATCGGATGTATGTTGTAAGAGACAGTTCGAGTCTGTATGAACATTGAAAATTATACTACGCAGCCTTGTCCTCAAGATCAAATTGTAGTCACGTTAATTTGTTGATCTGGTCACAGCATTTTTAGAGCAATTGTTTTTTTTTCTTTTTCTTTTTTTTTTTTTTTCTTTTTGTATTGTATAGTCATAGGAACGTGTAACATGTCATTACGTTTTGCTGTGCGATCCGTGTCACACGCATCGAATTGATTCGCAAAATGTCAAACTCTAGCGAATCAAGCAATGTTACTTATAAATCTTACTTACTTATAAAGATCATCATCATCATCGTACCATCGATCAAAGCGTTCAACGACTTCCAACGAGAGATCATCACGCTTATCCTATCGAGACCACCGTCGAAACTATCACTCGTCGAGGAGGTATAGATGATCACGCTCAAACAGACGTCATAGTAAGGAGTGCAAATATAAAAAACGGAGGCACCACACCTCGTCGTCGTCGTCGTCGGGAAGTAGCAGTCCTCACTCTCGACATAGAGGACGGAAGCGCATGGTGTGCGACGTCTCTACGATGGAATATTCGAATTCCGCAGTACACAATTGACTCGCATGAGCATGATGTTGAGCGTATAGTGAGAGGTACGTCGCTTCATGAGCGAAGCAAAAAATATAATGTAATTAAAGGTTAGTAACCAAGCGAAATTGATAGGAGGCATTAACGCGGGTACAGACCCATCATCGTCATCGGCAGTCGACCTGCTGACGCTTATTTCACTGCCACCACCACCACCACCCCCACCTTATCCGTCGCTTTGGGCCCCGCTGCTACCACCACCGCCGCCACTACCACCATCGCCGTCACCATCGCCGCCACCACCACCATCGCTGAAACCACCGGCGCTGTCGTCGGTTTCACCCATGCTGCCCTCCCGCAAAAGCACACAACAAACAAATACTGCCTTGTCAGACGCGACCATCGATAACGAAAAGACGAGTGAACAGCTAGATGATGAAGTTTTAATACTTCTTGGGAAAATCGAAAACGATGGTAAATTAGGATATAATGTTCACACAGCGATTGCGGAAAAATGGTTAGCAGTGTTAAATGGCGGACTCGAAAAAGACACAAAAGAAACCATACTAAAAAAGTACCCGATACCCGCGAACTGCTTATTGCTTAAAGCGCCGCAAATTAATTCAGATGTGAAATCAATCATGTCTACCGTCTCTTTAAGGAAAGACTTTTCAACAGCTGTATCAGAATCAATTATCTGCCGATATCACCGCGATCGGTTCAACCCTTTCATTAATTCTGGGGAAAAATAATAACCTAGAAAACGCTGATATTTACACACGCATAGTATTCCAACTAAGTGACGCTGGAAGGTTACTCGTTGATCTACAACGGAACATGACTCTCACGAGACGTGCCTTTATATCTCCGGGCCTTAACTTAACGGCAAAAAGCGTCGCCGAAAGTAGCAAACTCGATTCTATGCTATTCGGAGAGGACTTTACTGATCGTTATAAAAACGCTTATGCAGTAGAGAAAGCCGGGAAGGGCCTGGCAAAACAAAATCCTTATTCAGCGCGCAAACCAACACTTCGAAGCGATACAAAGGCTTACACTCCCAATACTGTACAGAAAAATGGACCACCAAACAATTTAAATTCAAAGGGCCCCTCTCAAAAATTCACGAAATCAACTCGTTTGGGAGTGGGGCAGAAAACGCGGGCAACTCGCTCTCAAACAAATCAGCGTTACCGGCAATAAACGCGAATAAAAATGCAGGCAGAATAAAGCTATTCCTTCACAAATGGAAAGAAATTACCACAGATAAATTTATTTTTCAATGCGTCAAAGGCTACAAAATTCCTTTTTTTCAACACGCCACAACAGTTTAAAATACCGGTTCAGTCTAACTTAACTTCAGACCAAAAATCAGATTATGCAAAAGCAATTTCGGATTTATTGCTCAACGGAGCAGTTGAGCGTTGCTCACTTTCGGACAATCAATTTTTATCATCCTACTTTCTGAGAGAAAAACCTAATGGGGATAAAAGATTCATCCTAAATTTAAGTGAATTAAATAAGTATGTTATTAAAGAGCACTTTACAATGGAAGACCGAAAAACAGTTATTCAAATATTAAATAGATTCGATTTTATGGCTACTCTCGATCTTAAAGATGATTTCTTTTTAATCCCTATGGACAAAAAGTATCGTAAATATTTAAGATTTTCATTTGAAGGAAATTTATATGAATTTACCTGTTTACCATTCGGCCTATGTACCGCACCTTTTGTTTTTACAAAGATTCTCAAACCTCCTGCGCAATTAATAAGATCGAAAGGGTTTATTTCTGTTATATATTTAGATGATATTTTCTTGATTGGGAAAACAAAATTAATATGCGCCTTAAACGTATACGAAACCTGCAATCTCTTAGAATCACTTGGATTTTTAATAAATAAAGAGAAATGTAAATTTTCTCCTTTGCTATCTTGTAAATTTTTAGGATTTAATATAAATTCTGAAGAACTCTGCTTAAATCCCGATGACAAACGTTCCGCTATCGCTAAAATTATAGCTAAAATTGGTCATGCTCATGGCCTTAATTACGGCTTAACGTGTACAGACACTTTCAAAAATTAAAAGAGAAAACATCCAATTTATTCAGGATTTAGCTCAAATATTTATTCCTGAAAGAATTAAAACTTCTTCCATAAATAGACCTCAACCGGTTCTAAAAATTCCATTTTTCCAAGAAAACAAAAAACTTTGCGTATATTCGACTCTCCAAACGTACATATCTCGAATTGCAACATTATGTAATGACACTGAAAATTTCTTATTTATTACCATTAAAAAACCACATCACACTGCTACTACTCAAAGTATTAGTAGGTGGATTCAAGACGTACTTAAAGAAAGCGGAATAAACACTTCACTTTTCTCGGCACACAGTACAAGGCACGCGTTTACGTTCGCTGCAAAGCTAGGGGGTGTAAACGTTGAAATTATAAGACAAACCGCAGGCTGGACTCAAAGCTCCGCGGTATTTGCAAAATTTTACAATCGACCTATACTAGATAAAAACTACCTTCGCTACTAGTATATTAAGCTTGCGGGAAAATTAACTTTGTTACCTATACATAATTAAAATCAATTACGTAAACAAAATGCGTACTTCTTTATTACTAATGGCACCATCGTATAATTTGCTTACGTAGTATAATTTGTAATCAAACGAACTTACCTGTAAGTGAAGTTCGATGTAAATTATACTAGTAGTCTCGTCCG
>JAXIUT010000009.1:7686233-7701675 GCA_035586675.1 Eurytoma californica | reverse complement strand
GAGGAGATTATGGAACACTCTTCCCTCTCGTGTATCAAATATCGATGTTGTGGGTATATTTAAGAATTCATTGCGCTGGTTAACCATTAAATTTTAATCTGCCGTTCTTCTTTACATCTCTACACTATTGTATATATTTTTTGTAATTACAAGGTTTTTTAGCCCGTCAAACAATAAATAAATAAAATAAAATATCCTAATTAACTGCAAAAAACAAATTAAAACAAATCTCATAAAACGCGATAACATTTGTCGATCCGATAGCACACTTATAAATCAGTCAGTTTATTCGAGCACTGCATTACTTCACGACCATATCAACAGAAAATTGATTTATCGGCCCTATTAACAACAAACATTGGTATTACAGAATTACGAGTGCGCTGGGCAAAGATAAAACACGGCGCGGAAAATATAATTTCCGAAAATTCCCTGCTCGCTCGCGGGGGCCGGCAGGCATTTATTCAACAAATTGTTCGCCGAGATTTTATTTATGGCCGCGGACGATGGCCGCGCGCGCGCAAATGGCAATAGTCCGCGGGGGCTATCTTGGTGGGCGCTTTAAATTTCGCGGAGGCGATACATCGGCGGCTGCAGTGTCGTCTCTCGGTTGGCCGCACTTTGTGCAAAGTGCATTGGACATTTTAGTATCCATTGCGCGGTAAGAATATTTCTCGACTTGACACCGCGGGAAATTGAATTTACCGAGCACTTTATGCGATGTACATGCATCGTTCGCTCCGTGCGCCCCGTGAGTAGCGCGACCCCATTCCAATGACAAGGAATGTAAGTGGGTTGAGATATTAACTGTTTTCTTCCCTTTTCCGTTGACTCCCCGCGCCGTACATTTCTTTCATAATGCAGTAGTCGAAAAATATACTTTGCTCAAGTGCTTGTCAATTCAGGCTAAAAAGTCGTTTTAAAATTTTCATCTTTTTTACATTTTGCCCAAGGGTTTGCTTTTGAAAAAGTATTTGAGGAAACGAAATTATATTTCTTGAGGTATTAGAGTATTAGTATTATAATAATGATATTCAAGGGCGCATGATCTATCTAAAAAAAATTTAAGCTTTCTTTTCAATCGTTCTAGCAAAATCTACCTATATTTTCTTATACCTTTTTATTGGTAATGCATTCTAATTTTGGAGAAAATTGAAAAACATGATTATTTCATCAATTTATTTAACCAAATGCAGAATTCTTTAATGATTCAAATCGAAATATTAAATTCACACGTAAATCTTTTGAATTTTATCGGATGTCTACCTATTATATTGCTTCGGTACGTCACAACATCATACCATTGTCATTTTAATAGAGTATGTTCTTTTCTCAAGCTAGTGGTCTGCAAATCATTCGAAATTTTAAATAAAGATTACTAACAACTATGAGAAGCATTTTTATTTTCTCGGACCGTGATTTTTTTACTACACAAAGATACCTTCTTAACAAAAGCGTAAGAAAATGACTTCTGATCGAGCAATTATAAGATGTCAATCTAATTTGCTTGACCAAGTTGTAAGTTTAGAAAAACTTTCTCGGGAAAACTAACTTTCACATCCTTAACTCGGTCTCCACGCAACGCTACGGAATCCGTGCATTCGCACAAAATTTGTTTTAAATAAACGAAATCAAGGAGAAAGAGATTATCTCTCGGCTCGGGTCGGCCGGCCTCCGTGACGATTCTAAGTTTCGAGTTTCCCTCTGTAAAGGGAGAAGCTCTCGAGGCTGAAGAAGTCCAACAGCAGTTTATTCGCACCGGGCGCGAGAAAGTGGATCGCGGGGCCCGAACAAGAGAGCGGAAAAGCCGATGGGAAAGAGGAAAGGCTAAAGAGGAGGCGAAAGAGAGAAAGAGGGGGGAATTCGAGCGGAAGGGAGGAGAAGGAAGAGAGGAAGAAAATGCCGGCGACTTTCCTTTCAGGAGGATAGGATGCCGCTCCGCGGGCGACTCGCCAGGACGTCTACGACCGCGAATTTCCGCCTCTCAACGCGTAGCCCCTTTAAATCGTTTCCTGTACGACAGTCTGACGCGCTTTCGCGCGGCGGCCCTCGCCCGTGTACCCCCTGGCTCGCGCTCGGGGGGAAAAATCGGAACCTGGCGATCCTCCAGACTCACCTTATCGCGCAGCCCCCCTTCGTCTCCTTGCGGTCGCCCGGATTCGTTTTGCAATTACGAAAACGGAAATGGGGAAAGAGAAGCGCGAAAGTCGCCGGGCGGGAGCGGAGGATGGTGCCTTTTACCGGCGTTCTAGGTGAACAACGAGCTGTCAGAAAAGAGGAATTGTTGGCGGACCTCACTTCGGAACCTAAGGCAGACGTGACCAAATTCAACTGGCAGGTGCTTTCGTAACCGATATGAAAATAAATTTTTCTTATTCTTTTTTTAACTATTATTCTTTACGATAGCAAAAGGAGTATATTTTCGCGAAAAAATGAATAATTGAGATTTTGATCTAGTACTAAAATAAGTTAATTGTTTAATTCATTTACTCATTGATGGCCATTTAACACAATAAGATTGAAGTTGAATAGGTCGATAGTCAGTGAAACCAAAAGAAATTGGATATTTGAGATCTCACGCTACTAGAAAAAAGGATTCGAAAACTCTGCGTGAAAATAAGAATCCAAAGCTTCCAGGAATCGACGGAAAACGAAACTTCAAAGGTCGAGATATTTAAAGATTAGTTTTCTCAGAGGAAGCTGGAGATTTTCTCATTCTATCTTATGTGCGAAGTGTTGAAGTGACATACCGATTTCAAAATTCCAGGTTCAAAGGCCAAGGAGACGACGCGCGAAAGATAAATTCACGTACTTCTTAAACTTCGCGAATTCGCAGACTGCACTAGAAAATTCACACTTGACGGCCATAAGCAGGAGTCATTCCCGACTCTCGCTGGCAAAATGATGCAGAAGGGGTAGGAGGGAGGAGAGAGCGATACACACATTCGCGCTCGAGATGAAAAGGAAAACTAGGACGATCGGAAATCCGAAGGAATGATACGGAATGAAACGAGCACCCACTCTCTTTTGTCTTTGTTTTATCGCAAGCCGCTGTCCTGGAAATGATTCTTTCCTGTGTTTTCGTTTACAACCAGGCGACGTTGGACTTCGTAACGTAGAATCACGATAATCAGCTCTGCAACGAGTTTATCCCTTATGAGAAAGTTCTGTATAAAATATATATAGAATGTGTATAGAATTTATACTTTTATTTCTTTATGTTTTGCAGAAATTCTATAAAAAAATATTTTGCAGAATTTTTACAGAAAATTTTCAGGAAATCTGCAGAATAATATTCTGTAGATTTACTGCAAAATTTATGTAGAATTTATGTAGAATTTGCAGAAACAACTGTAAAAAATCTTTGACAAAACGTATTGAAAATTGAATGAATGCCTTGACGTATTTTAAATATAAAAAAAAATTTAAATATTTTGTAAAATGAAAACATTTACGAAATCGAAAAAAGTGAAGTCTCGACTGAATTCCTTTTATCGCACGAATTTAATTACATTAATAAATTATTGGTTAAATATTTTTTTAAATTAACTAGAAAGTATTGTTTCATACAAAAAACCTTCAGAAATAATTTATAGAAGATAATTTTTCGCGTAACGTGCAGTCGTGGAGTAGAATTAATGGAAAAGCTCGCGTAAGGTAAATGTAACTTTTTTTAGTTTACAAATGAAGAAGAACGTCGAGACGGTAAAAAGAAAGAGAGAGCGCACACGCGGAAGCAAGAACACAGCGCCTGGGAAAAAGAAAATACAGTGGCTGCGAGCGGAGGTGAGACGTGACAAAGCTTCGGGCCGCGGATAAGGACATCGCGAAGAACGAAAATGGGAGACGACAATCTTTTGTTTTTCGAAGCCAATGCGACGTATTTCACTGTACCGCGATACCGCGGGAAATGATTCTTCTCCGCGGCAGTACGTGCGCCGCCGTCGTGTATTCGTTACCACCGTCCGCCCGCGAAACTGATGAACAGTATAAACAGTTTTTCTTTAATCCTGTCCGATCGATCGTAAGCGCGGCACGTAGAGGGCATTTCCCGGCGAGAGGAGGAATAAACGCGTCGTTCCGGCGACAATCAAGCGGAATCGTCGAAACGGAATCAGCGAGAAGCTCGCGCGACGATTTCGCGAATTCTCTTCGCGAGAGAATTTTTAGCAAGAGAAAACAGGAGGTTACGTCATTCTAGTCGCACTTCGGTGCCCCGGTAAAGATAGGCATTTGCGATATTCCGCGGAGAATCGTTCGAGGGCCCTCCGCGCACCTTCGTAATCTCCGCCTCTCATTCGCTTCGTAATTCTATTTCGTTTTTGATCCGCGCATTCGATTTCAATTGTCGTTTATACTGCACTCCAATGTCCCGCCGTACGCACGGAGCGTATTTATATTTATACAGAGGAGGAGAGATGAGGCTACGGGCTATTTGCTTTTTAAAGGTTCGTCAAAATGTTTTCCTTCGCTCCGGCTCATCTTCCCTCTTGAGTTTTCTCCGCGCGACGCGTCTCGCCTCTTTCTGCCTCGGCACTGTCCTTGTTGCACGGGGCTTTTGTTAGATAATAGCAAAAGAGGATTTAACTTGTTTATTTTTTCTTCGAATTTTCACTCAAGTCCTTGGGGGCATTTATGTATTATGTAAATTCTTATCGGGTTATAATAAGCAAGGGACGTATTATCAAAGAAAGTTAAAATTTATAACAAACGCGAGGTCACAACGGCGTAGCATATCTGTAAAATGTACAACCGTGACGTTACGCGGATTTTCGAAGCGCGATATCTTTGTTAATAATTATTAAATTAAAAAACGAAAAAATACGTACTGATTATTTCTCGACATTCTATCTGACGTAGTTAATGGAATTTTACTTTATTTTTCACGCAACAGCCCAATTCCATTAAAAAATTATAAATATTTCTGCGCGCAATTATTGAGCAACAATTAAGAAACGTTAACGAATGAAATTATCAAATTATTCCAATGACGAAATATCGCGTCTGTTTACAACCGTCTTAAACGGCTCCGTAGCGCACATTGTTCACGGCTTCATTGTAGCGGCGACCCGCGCAACAATATGCAATTACGCGTAGGACCTCCATCTTGGGTCGTTAAATTTTTTTTTATTATGTAAACGCTTCGCAGAAAGTGCACTCCGCGGCGTATTAATCGCCGTCGGGTCCCGTAATTAAATTAAAATATGTAGTGCGCGGCCGGGGCGCAGCTTCACTTTGAATCTCCATTCTCGGCGACCGGAGTTATTTAATTATCCGAAATCGTACCTCTTCAATAAGCACATCCGATTTGTCGAGCGTCCGCGAACGAGCTAACGCTCAAAGGGAGATCAGGAGGACGACTCGAGAGACGGAGCTGACTCTTCCTCTCCTCCCTACCCTCGCCCCCCCTTTCCGTTCAATTAAGATAATGAAATGAAATTTCGAGCCCGATTTAATTAATCTGGTCTCGGGATCATTTACCGATTCCATCTCGCGGCGGTTCGCTCTCCCGCTACCGTGCACACTGCCCAGCTCCGGATATCCGGACTAATTTCTTCGGCAACCCGAAGAGGCAGCAGTACCACCAGTAGTACGCCCCCACTACCCCGGTCCCTGGCTTCTGTGTATGACTGCTCCATGAACAGCTATTCGATTCCGATCATCGATGCATTCTCGACGTAAAATGGATTCCGAATGCACGCTCATTAAGATGTAAAATGAATTGGCCGATAAATTCTCCGAATCCAATGAAGATCGTTCAACCTTTACCGCTCGTAGGATCATACTTCTCCTAGTGGAGAGGAATTAGTCGTATAAATTACTTTCTCATCTAATTGTCTCATGTTTTCGTGAATAATTTATAGTGAATGAGCAAGTGAATAAATAATTTGCTCTTCATTTGAGACTGCTTAATTATTTAAATTTTTATTTTCGCACACTTACATCTGAGAACATGCCTTTTGAATACTTGCCGTATTATAAGATCATAATTATCGAGTTTCCTCCATCAATTTTTAAATTCACTACTAATTTGGAATCGCAGTCTCTGCACCTCTCTGAAAATTTAATTAATAAAACGAAAAATTGTAATTGTCAGAAATGTTGTATAAAATATCGAAGTCAAGCTTCTCTTAATATTGCTTTTCGATTAAGGTGGGCTTACACCTACAAATTATTGTACAGAAAATCACCTAAAACAGGAACGGATTCATCAATTTTAATGGGGTTCGGCTTAAATCATTGGTAATTTATGTCTTTATGGTGTGAAGAGTTGTATGAATGCAAATTTTTAAATTAAATAATTGAAAGAGTCGAATAACTACCGAAATTTCTTCAATTTTATGAATTTATGCAGTTTTTGTACTCTTTCAAATATTTAATAAAAAATTGGAATTCATACAACTCTTCACACCATAAAGACATAAATTACTAATGATTTAAGCCCAACCCTATAAAAATTGGTCAATCCATTGGACCTTTAAAAACCAAATTTTTAAAACTGACATAATGTAAGCTAAAGTAGGACTAGAGACTTCTCACTATTCCAATTTTATCCGGAATTAAATGTACTTTTATAGCATTACATTTTTATTTTACTAATTATTAAAATTTTTCTATTTTAGGTGATTTTCTGTACAATAATTTATAGGTGTAAGCCCCCCTCAATAAAATATACTCGATTATCAAAATTCATTAATTAACAGACTAATATTTCAAAAGAAATCGATTAATTGTCTAAAATAGTACGACAAAGGGCGACAGGTGCAATTTACCTCAAAGTCAAGTCCATAAAACCGGGCGCCCCGCAGAGTATCAGATTATTGGACCAAAATGTAGCGGTACGTGAGAGCCCGGTATAGGAGGGCGCAGCTCGGCCAGAATCGAAGCAGAGCCGATCGCCCGGCGCGAAGATACTAATATAAGTCAACAGAAAGGCGAAACCGCAAGTGTGCTCATTGACGAGAAAGTGGGACGCGGCGGTCGGAGTTCCAGGATGATTATGCCCGGAAAGCACGGGGCCTATAATTCACGTATCGGCTCGCGCTTAATTGCGAATGAGTTAATTAAGTTTACCTTGGCCTCTCCCTCCCTACCCCCTCTCTCTCTCCCTCGGCCGCGGTAGTAACACCCCGCGTCGAGGCAGCGGCCGGCCCGACGCGCTGCGGTGGCTCTATGCCGGAGGACCATGGGGGTGTTCGGTCGAGTGGTTTCGCCATAGGTCAATGACGCGGCCGCCCTCCCTCTCTCGCTGTCCCTGCGCGACGAAACCCCAGGGAGCACTCGGAACTACGCGGAAATTTTCCGAGTGGGATAGCCTCTAGTGTTTCGCAAATCTCGAGCGGTCGAAACTTACGTGCGAGTGTACACGCTGTTGGCGCGCGCGGGAGTACGTGCGCGCCGCTGCCGCGGCCTCCGCGGTGCATTCTCTCCCTATTTTAGATCAACCACCCCGGTCATACTATATGCACCGATATGAACTATGCGAGTAATTTTCCCTCTTCCCTGGGCGCGCGATATGCATGATCTTCGAGTTGTACAAAGCTATTCGAATCTGGCGAATCTGGCTTTGTTTATGCCTATGCTGTATGATGGGTATTCGTATTGAAATTATAAACTTGTTCATACAATCGTTAAAAGACTTTTTAATTTAAAATTAATTGCATTTCATTGTAGGAAGAATCTTGTTAAAATGTTTGTATAAAAAGTGCTTTATTATTTGCGATATCATACCTATATGTGAAATACGATGAATATTAATTAACTTGCTACGCACAAAATTAAAATGTATATGTAGAAATTTTTGATTCAGATACGGTCTAAAATATTTATTTTTAACGCAGTGTAGAAGCTGTATTAAATTATGAATTGTAATAACATTTTAAATAATAAATTGCTTGCAAACAAGTATTAAAGTAAAAATCCGAATAAAGGACATAATTAAATGTTTACTCAGTAAACAAAGAAGCTCGAATCAATTTTCAATCTCAAATAATTTACGTAAAACGTTCGGTCTCGCTATAATCATCGTAAAAAATTTATTTCATTCAAGACTTCCCATATCGGAAATTTTTTCAAAGTTTCCCACATACTTGGTCGACGCGCGCACTTGACTCACTGAAGTATTCTTAAAGAGGACCCTCAAGAAATTCCGGATATTCTAAAAAAATAGCGAGGCGTCGGTGAGCTCCGCTCCGGAAAAATCAATAAAATAGGGGAGATTATACCTAAGCGGCCGAAAATCCAAGCGTCAAATACCGCGGACAGGGTGAAAGGCCGGATTACACGTTAGAAAGGAAGAGCGAAAGAGCGCGCCGTCTGCACGGCAACCGCACAGTCGCACGTCTACCGCGAGGAAAGCCGGAAAGTTCAAAGGGATCGGTCGGAGGGGAGAGGCAAGCGCTGAGATAGATGCGCCTCCATAGCCTCTAATCTCAAAGGACAAAAGCTTCAATCGCGCTTGCTTGGGGAGAGAGAGCGAGGAAGGCGGCTCGCCGCACGCAGACAGTTCGATAATTAACGAAGTAGGTAATTATCGACTATCTCCCTCGATTCGCGAATTATCTCGGATCCGCTGCCTCTCTATCTTTCGAGTCCGCTCGCAGGAAGAAGAATCAATGCCCTGCCCTCCCGCCGCGATCGATCCGCTCGATTCAATTTCGGATTCCCGGCGTCCTTTCATCGCGCGCGAACAAACTCGTCGAAAAGGACGGGGGAAGAAGGCGCCGCTCGCAGACTCGCTCATAATTAAAAGATCGATTCGCGACCCCCCCCCCCCCCAGCGCGAGGTGCATTCATCCGCGAGCGGATTACACTAACTCCTTACCAACTCTTGTCTTTGACAGTCTCCCCCAGCGACGACGTGGCCACCCCCAAGCCCATCACCTCCATGCACCGCCAGCTCGCGCGAGCGTCTAATTGACGCAGCCCCTTTGTTTTCTTTCCGCGTAATCTAGCGCGCCACGGTTATTTATTCGCCCTCCCTCTTTATTTTCCCTCCGGGCGTGTCCCCCCCTCTCTCTCTCTCTTTGCCTCTTATCCGCTTTATTTCCGCCGTTCCTTATCTCCTCTTCCGCGCGCCTCTCCGCAACTTGGCTCCCTTCTTCTTTCGCCCGAGCTCTCCTCACTTTTCTTTCTATTACGAAGACGCTCCCTCTCTCTTTCTTGCGCCCGCGAGTTTACCCCGTGGCGGAGTGCCGGTGCGCGCCCGCTGCTATATATACCGGCTGGCAGTACACTTTCCAACCGCCGTCACCCCTTTTAACTCACTCGCTCGCCCGGTCCCTCGGCCTCGCTCGCCCTCTCTCGCTCGCACTAAACGTCGGATGACGCGACGCGAGACGACGAGATGTTTCCAACTTCCGACGTGGGTGCTGCGCGCGCGCGCCCGCGGAGTAAGTAACCGCAATCTCCAAGTTGAGACTCGTGTCTTCTCTCGCGCGCCCTTCTCTCTCTCTCTCTCTCCTTCTCTCACTTCCGTTCCTCGCAGTAGCGGCTCTTTCTCTTCGTCGCATCAGCGCGCGGATTGCGCCCGGAGCCCGGGAGCCGCCGACGGAAAATAATCCGCGGAATTATGCGCTGTGTCGCCGAGGGAAACGGAATGCTTAAGTGGCGAGAGACCACGGGGAGAGCGGAATGGATAGATTGCCGGATAGATGCTCTTTATTAGCCCGGGGAATATAAATATGAACCGCGGCGCGGCGGTTCTTTCGAGTCGTTTGAGCGCGAAACGCGGCGGCGATTAGTTATTAATTTTTCATGGAAATCCAAAAAATGCAGCGCCGGGGATACGGGCGCGAGCGGGCGTTTCAATTTTTAAACGTTGCACTTGCGCGATAATGGATGGAGCGCTAAGCCGCGCCGAAGCTTTTTGTCGCCGAATATACGCTCGGAATATTCATTTGTCTTCGTGCATATTTTTCCGGTTTATTCGCGATATATATTCTTGAAACAGAAATCACGGCTCCGTTCTCTTCTATTCTCTCTATTTTTGACTTGATTAAGCCAATATTCTTCTTTTAAAAATAGTAGCCTCCAAAAATATACTTGATGGTTTAATGGTCAAACATTCGGTTGGTTGGTGTCAAAATTAAAAACATTTTGATATTTTAGATTTAATATTTAAATTTAAGTTTTTGTTTATTTAAACAAAGTAACGTAATCATTTTATCTTAAAAAACGATGGATAAGGATGCTGTGAAAAGAAAATATTTTATTAGTAAAAAATATTTTATCAGTTAATCGTTAAACAAACGGTTGGTTAGTGCCAAGATTCAGAACAGTTTAATTAAATTATTTCACATTTTAATTTATTTTTTTATTTATTTAAATAGAGTAATGAAATAATCTTTTTTTAAAGAAATGTCATCGGGCATGATGCTGTAAAGCCTCGCAAGTAGAGATTTGATTGGTTAATGGTTAAAAATCCAATTTTTTGTTGCCAAGATTTAGAAACTCTAAATTTTTTAATTACTCTAAATTTATATCTTAAATAATTTTGTTAATAAATGCCGCTTTAATTTAGTTTCTAAACTTGAAAATGATTAAAATGTAACTAACTTGTCTTAAGCAGAAAGAATTTAATAATAATTAATTACTATTCTAAAATTTATTAAAACAGTATGGTGAAATAATTGAGCGCGCGAAGCTCGTTGGATTTTGCTAGTCACGAAAGAAATGGCATTTAATTTCGAAGATAACCACCTTTGCATAAATCTGCAAGTAAAAGATTTCGCATTAAGCCAGTACAATGGCCGTTGGAAAAAGTGTCGGAGGAAATAATCGTCCCTCCCGTGCGCATATGACAAAGGCGACGAAATGAAGGATTATACATTATAAAGGGAGGACTCCCCTCCCGATGGAAGGAAAATCGAGAGCACGTACGAGCGAACCCGATGAGGATTATGCGCATAGAGAAAAAGGGCGGCGCGAGCCCGACATTTGCGATGTATTCATGAAGTTCCGTGCGAGGGAATCGAGTTTTTTTCCTTCACCCTATCGCCGTCGCTCGTCTCTGTGTGTACGTATCCATCGTCTCCGCCACCTCCGCCCCCTCCACCGCTGCGGAATCGGGCTGATCGAAGTTTCCAGGTCGATTGAGCCACTCTCTTTACGTAACTCAGTTTCATTTTGGAATGCGCTCGCTCGAATTCATTTCGGCCCGCCGCTTTCGAATTCCGCCGAGAGCCGACTAAATGAAAAAGAACTTGCGCCACTCTCCTCCCCCTTCCGGCCCGACTACTGCGGAGACACGCGCGCGAGAAATCGCGGGGAAACTCTCCCGCGCCCTGCCTCCTCTGCGCTTCCTTTTTTTCGCACCGGTCAACCGGCGACGAAAGGGGAGGGACCGGTACTTTGCATATCGAGCGAATCGCGCGAAAGGGAAAAAAAGTATGCGCTTGCGAGGAATACATCGGGACTCGCGAGTTTCTGGGGGGGCGGGAGAAAGAAACGGCGGGGGCAAGAAACAGAGGAGAGCGCGTGCATTGAGCACCGCTTTACCGGAGGGGATACTCCTCGCGGCCGTAACATAAAAAGATATGTGCGTCTGGGGGCTCGGGCGAACGACGCGAGGCTTACCTCCTTCTAGTCCAGGGAGATAAAGAAGATCCGTGGACACGGGAGGAGAAAAACACAGAGATCGACAAGGTGAAAGCGAGAGGGCGAACTTGAATAATAGGCGGACGCGGGATTACGCTGTCGTGAAAAAGCGCGAATACTTGCGAAATTGAACGTCGCTTTTTTGTACAAGAATATATTGCAGGTAAAATATTTAATTTTATGAATCGTTATGTTAAACATTAAATAAAGCTGAAATATTGGGAGATAAATTATGAAGGTTTTTAATTTTCGCAAATCTTTACATTCGAAAAAAAATTTAATTTTGAGAATCAAAATGTTAAACATTAAATAAAGCCGAAGCTATATTGTAGGATAAATTATGAAGGTTTTGAATTTTCGCAGATCTTTACATTTACATAAAATGAGGTAAACAGCGAATGCATCTTTTATGCGGTGTGATATATGGTTTGTGCATTCTTTTGAAAAATATTACCTATTTAATGTACAATACAATGTTACTATTCGCAATAAAAGTTATTGCCAATAAAAAGACCTTATCTTGTATTTCTTAAGTCTAACCGTGTTTACATGGTACTTCTATAATATTTAACATAAATGTTATTATTTGAATAAAACTCTATTAATATTAACAAGAAGAGGATCGGCGGCAAGTGCGGTCTTGAATTTTACGCAATTCTGGCAGAATATAATATTCTTTCTAAAATAATGAATCCGTGTTTCGGAATTTTCTTAAGTGCAAAGCCTATTAACGAAAATAGGAGATATTTTAAAAAAAGTAAATTTTTAAATCGAGATGTTATTTTCTCAGTAAATATTGATAATTCTTTATAAATTACATTTCAAATTTATACTAAAATTTTAAAATAAAGATTAAAATTAGCATTTCGCTGAAATGTAAGAAAGAGTTTGAAAAGTAAATAATGCTTAAAAGGCACAATTTCAAAGGCTATCATCTCGCGACTAAATTTGAAAAATTCAAATAAAACTGTCTCAGTCTAAAAAGACGGTAAATAATTACCTTATCTCTTGAATAAAGATTGCTATTTACACCGGAATTTAAAAATTGAATTTATTAAATCTAAGGAGATGATCGTTTGAATTCGTGCGATAAAAGAAATAAAAGGTAGTAAAAATAAAGGTGTCGGAGAGTAAAAAGAGTGGAAATAAAATAGAAGAAAATAGGGAGAACGAGGTGGGGGCTAAGATAGAAAAATTGGATGAGTCGCGTAGAAGGAGCCCAAAGGCGAGGAAGGTGCGGGAGGGTTTGCGCGTGGAGTCTAGAACGCCGGCGGTTTGAAGCGAAGAATCCCATTCGGCGGGGCAACCCCAGGATAACTAAGTCTTATCCGGCAGTGTGCCTTTCCGACTCTTAGCCCCGGAGCTTTGACTCAGCGGCGACGCGTACTCGCTTGCATATCCCCGGCGTCTGTCTCGCCGGAGTGAGGGCCGAGGGCAATGCCACCGCAGCGCCGCGCTACGGCCAGGGGTCAGCGAGGCTCTTGAGAATCCGCGAAACATCCTCAAGATGCACTTTGCCATAAATATAATGGCCCGCGGGCATTTGTCGACGGTCCCTAGTCTCTCTCCTCTCCCTTTGCGGTCGGGCTGAAACTGCCGGGCGCCCCTTGGCCCCGGCTGCTAAGGAAATGAGATTAAGAGAGGGACTTGGCTGAATGCGAGCGGATATTTGTTTGCCTTGTGCCACGGCTATATGGGGCCACTGAATTCCGTTACGTGAACTTTTGATGTTCCCCAGCGCAGCGCCGTGTAATGCGGCTTCCCCAAAAAAAGGAATGAAATCGTTTCGCCTCATTCCCTTCACATGTCTCGTTACATTCTTCGAGGGGATGTAGCATAATGGGGACGAACCAAAAGAAACCAGATTACATTTGTATAAAAACTGTTTCATTCTAGTGCACAGTCATCTTGTGTTGACGAAAGAATATATCTTAATATATTTAAGACAAGATATAATCTTTGCATCATTATTTGTTTAATAGACACTTGCCAGTCTGACTATGCCTAGGCAATATCTACTTAATCTAGCATATGTTGTCGAAAGAATTTACTATAATATATTTAAAACAACACATGATATTAAGCTTTCCATTATTATTTGTTTAATATACGCTTACCAGTCTGACTATGCCTAGGCAATATCTACTTAATCTAGCATATGTTGTCGAAAGAATCTACTATTTAAGACAATACGTAATATTCATCTTTGTATCATTATTTCTTTAATAGACATTAATTAGTCTGAGTGCACCTATGCATTATTTATTTAATTTAGTACATATTGACGAAAGAATCTTATACCATAATATATTTAAGGCAAGATATAACATTAACCTTTGTATCATTATTTGTTTAATGCACATTGATCGGTCTGACTGTACCTGGCCTATATCTACTTAATCTAGTATCTACTGCATTTTTAAACTTAGTAAATGAATAATATCAAATAAATTCTTAATTATATCAAAGTAAACTAATTTTTGAGTAAAAATTACATTTTTGTAAACAAAATTCTAAACCAGTGAAAATGGAAGTGGACGTAACGAAAAAGGAGAATACGAAGATTGGACTCATTGTTCAATACTGCGTTGACGTCGTTACCCGGGATTGACAGAATCGTATCCGCACGAGCAGCCGTTACTGCATCCCGGTAACTGCGCCCGGCGAAATTTCGTTACTCGAATGCGTAAATATAAGAGAGAGCTCGCAATCTCCCACGCGGATTGATCCGACGCGACGAGCAAAAAAGAAGCTTTCCCCGAGCGAAATCTCATTTGCCCGCGTAGACGTTGGGGGCGCGCGTAATCGCGCAGTCATACGCGTTTCTAACATGCACACCACAGCCAACGCAGTGCCGACGCGCGAGTTGCCTCCTACTTTTACCGGCGTAATGCGCATGTATAATGCGCGCGGCGGCCAGGACGAACATCAAGGTTGATTCTCCCGTTACGTTATTAAGCTCGCTGACACACAATGTCATAAATTCGTTACGCTCCTCCCGGCGCTGTGCTGCGCGTGCTCCTCCCCCCGCGCGCCCCATCTCGCAATCTATTTATCCGTCTCTCACTTAGCGCGTTACACCAGCAGTCAAGACGCACTCTTTGGCGGGCTTGTTAGGCTCTTAGCCTGCCATTAGGGCTGAAATTGATACCGTCTACGCCGCGATGAAAGAGCCGGGGGATGCGAAGAACGGGGCGAGGAGCGACTATATCGCGCTATCCAAATGAGTCGGTGATTCCGAGAGCGAGGGGTGACGGTCTACCTCGGCGGGCGCGCGATCATTAATCGACGCACTGAAGAGACCGCGTTAACGCGCCGCCGAGGGGCTGTGACGAGGATGTCATTTTATTATTCATCATTATCTCGCTGTTTTCAAAACATGCAGCAAGTCTCTTTTCGAGGGTGGAGGACTATATCGCATGAGTGCATTTTTTCTTTAAATAAAGCGATGTTGTCGTACTTTATTCCTTGAAATTCGAAATAAATGACGTTTATTTTTAATTAGTATAAAATTGCATTATTCAATAATCAAAAGCTTCATTCATAATTTAATGTTTACTTGGTTAAAAATTTACAGGATTTAATACGCAAATTTTGCTTCCTTATCAAGGAAGCTTTTTAATAGTATTGCTTCCTCCTATAGGAAGCTTTGTAATAATAAAAATTTTCAGTTGTTTAAAAACTGAATAGAAAATTGTTTTAAGGTGTTTGGAGTTCGAATCACATGTTTTTAGAAAATGTCCGTATAGATGTGTGTGTACGTTATTTGTGTGTGTGTGTGTGTGTGTGTGTGTGTGTGTGCGTGCGTGCGTGCGTGCGTGCGTGCGTGCGTGCGTGCGTGCGT